>JAHWFP010050134.1:2695-14513 GCA_023313725.1 Lithobius niger | reverse complement strand
TCCGTCTTGGTTCACTCAAAACGTGGGTTCTAGCCACGATTGAGACGGGCAGCGACAGGTAACTTGATTTTCACTCGAGACGTGGGGTTAGCCATGGTCGAGACAAGCAGCAAATGGTGCAAACAGCTTCCGTCTTGGGTGGGCGGCGATGAGCCGCACGTTCGAGTGACAGAGACGAGTCGTCGTTTGGCAGTGGCATCCGGCATCTGAATGGGCTTGAACAGGAAGCAGTCCGGGACTGTCTGCTTGACAGTCTTTGAAAGAGCTGCGAGCGACAGGATGGAATCATCAGGAGTGTCGTCCGGGAACCTGAGACGTTTCTCGGCAGCAGGGGCGGTGACAGAGGGTGACTTGACTACAGCCTGTCATCCGACTTGCGCTTGAGTGCCGTGACCGGAGAAGAAGCGGCATGCTTGTGTCCTTCGTGGCTGATGTAGATACAACTCAGTCCTGGTTACGAGCCTTGCGTACCGACGACGTGCAGGAGGGAGCTGGAGGTGACGGATGGTGTCGTGTACGATTTCCCATACGACACTGCGACTGACGCTGAGGGTGAGTGTCGCACGGCGGAGGTTCCGCTTGGCTGCTCGGCAGGAGTTCTTGGCGGCTTGAAGGCCGTGCTGTAGGGACGACAGGACCAGCGGGGTGGAAGGCGGCGTGCACTGGACCGGGAGAAGTGGAGAGACAGGCAATGCGACAGTGCTTTCGAAGCGGTGGCCATCTTCAGCGAGGAAACCTATTTTCCAAACGACAGTCGGGAACTGGGGAGCGAGGTGGCGTAGAGACACCTCTGGAGGAAAATGAATGCTGATAGCGTGTGCGCTGTCGCTTTTATAAGGAGGACCGCGCCACGCATGCGAGGTGGGACATGCAAGCAGGCGTCTACAAACCGGAAGAAACCTCCAGGGGAACATCACATTCGAGGAATGTAATGCTAAAATTACCAGTTTAAGTTGTTTTGGCAATAAAGAAAGTAAAAATTGTAAATCAAGAGGTAGTGTCCTAACTGAAAAAATTGCTGATCACTATTGAACAATGTGCTGGATATGGAACCAAAAATGTGAAAAATGAAAACAAACAATTAACAATGAAGTTAAAGATGAATCTTTCTTAGGATGAACAATGACAAAATTGAAAAAAGAATTAAATAAAATCAATTGGAATCTCTTAGAGAAATATGATGATCCAGAAAAAATTTATAATGAAATTGTAACAAATTTTCATAACATTTATTCAAAAAAATACGAGAAAACAAAAAAAGAAACTTTTATAAAAATACTAAAAAAAAAAAAAAAAAAAATTAGAAAAGAATGAATGACAGAAAAATAAGTGGAGTGCATAAATAGAAAAAAAAAAACAGAATGTGGAATGAATTAAAATCTTCAGGATTAAAAAATGAAGATCTACTTGAAAAATACAAAAGGGAAAAAAATTGTAGACAAGAAAATTAAAGAATGCAAAAAACAATTCTTTCAAAATAAGATAAATAATCAACAAAAAACTAAAAAATCAATATGGGAAGTTGTTGATGCATTAACTGAAAAAAATAATAAAAAACAAATCGATGAGGAAATTATAAAAGCATTTAATGGCGAATGTTTGGAAAGTATTGTAAATGGATTTAATACAAATTTTTTAAATCAAGTGACAAAGTTAAGAACATTAAACAAATATGAACATGAAATATATAAAAAAGATACCTTCTCAAAGGAAGTAACAAAAAACAGAATTAAAAATATGAAAGTAACAAAACCAACAATGTATTTAGAAGAGGCAACTGAGAATGAAATAATACACATTATAACAGAATTAAATAACACACATGCTACAGGTTTAGATAAAATAAAAACTGAACATATTAAAAATTTAAAAGAAAATACTGCGAAAGGAATATGTAAGTTAATAAATGCAATGATAAAACACGAAGTTTGGCCAGAACAGTTAAAAACTCAAATCATAAGACCAGTACATTAAAAGGGAAATAAAAAGGATTTAAACAACTATCGGCCTATTGCTCTGTTATCTGTAATTGATAAAATCTTGGAAAATTTAGTTGTTAATAAAATATGGAATTTCTTTGATAAATGTAAAAATTTAACATCATCACAATTTGGATACAGGAAAAAAATGGACACGAATGACTTATTGTCGGAAATTAATGATCTTATAACCACAGGACAAAATGATCGAAAATATGTTGGAGTTGTTTTAATAAATTTACAAAAGGCATTTGATACTTTCGATAAAAAAAATTTTATAAAGAAAATGCTATAATTTAGGTTTAAGAGGAAAAATTTATAATTTAATAAAAAGCTATTTACAGTACAGAAAAACTGTTGTTCAAGTAAAAGAAACATTTAGTTATCCTATTATAAGTAAATATGGAGTACCGCAAAGCTCAGTACTTGGACCACTTCTGTATTTAATTTACACAAATGATATTGCAGAAATTATAGAGAAAACTAACTTATTTATGTTTGCTGATGACACTGCGTTAATATATAAATAATAACTATTGTGAAATGACACAAAATTTGGAATATGACTTTAATGTAATAAATGATTACTACTTAGAAAATGAACTATTTATAAGTAAAGAAAAAACGCTACAAATGGATATTACTGTTCCTAAAATGAAAATAAAAAAAGATAAATGGATTATAAAACATTATGGAAATTGCAAGAATTTAGGATATGGAACGCACAATTTTTTCTTGCAGTGATAAATGTGTTGAATTAGAAAAAAAAACATACAATGAAATATTTAGGAATGGAAATTGATAAAAATTGGTCTTTTAAAAATCATATCATAGAAACAATAAAAAAATTACGGAGAGTATGTCCAAAAGTCTATAAATTAACAGAAATTTTAAATAAGAAACAGAAGAAAAGAATTTTTGATGCATGGGTATTAAGTGTAATTAGATATGGTATTGAAATATATGGACATGCATCAGAATACTTTTTGGAAAGATTGCAGAAAATAAAGAATAAATTGATAAAAATTTTGTTTGGGAGTAAAAATATTGTAGTACAAACAGAAACACTATTTAAACTAAATAAAATTATGAAAATAAGACAAATTAAAACTTTGGTTGTATTATTAAAATATTATTTTGGTAATAGATTTAAAATAAGACCTTCTGTATTAAATGAAACAAGATCCATAAAAAATAGTTTTAAATTACCGGCTTGGACAAATTTCTACGGTAAAAGAAAACGCGAATATTTCATACCCAACATTTTTAATGACCTACCAAAAAAATTATTAACTTGTTTAAATAAACAACAATTTAAAATACGAGTACAAGACTTTTTGCTTAAAAATTAAACAAAAACTTATTATTCAATGCCTCTGTAAACAATGTTAAAATTATTTAAAATTGTTTAAAATTCACTTTTCTTCTATAGTGTTTGATGTTTGAATTGGCGAAATTTGAAATTGTAATTCTTATGTTTTAAAATTGTTTCAACTGCAATCCTCCACATCGGGAGGGAAAGTTGCGCTGAGGCGTGATTTATTTATTATTTTTCATTATTGTTACTTTTAAAATTTTGTCTCTGAATCTCACACAAACCGTCTTATAAACAGTTTCGAGGGTTACTGCTGTAACTAAGTGAAATAAAATTTATTATTATTATTTATTATTACTGCTTATACCTGCACTATTATAAAATACTTTTCAGGATGAAGTCGGGAGAGCATTCGACAATCTCTACCAAGTCCTGTTAGACGCCCAAAAAGATGGGTTGAATCTCGACAAAGTCTTTTCTTTCTTACCTACTCGTCCAAAATACTTAACTAACAGATGTATTTTTTTCCCCGAGTGTGGATAAATTAGGGTCAATAAAGAATATTGCTTAATCTGAAACCTATTGTGTTTGCGTGATTTATTTCTGGCTTCTTTGAAACCGTGACCCACTACCCGATTGTGATGCACTGATCCAACTTGACCCACTTACCCATTTTAAGTTGGTTCGATACTAATTTGTGTTAATTTCAAAAGTGAGCCGGAAAATATAATAAAAGTGTTGTTTTATACATACTTAGCAGATGAATAAAACGTGCAAATATGAAGTCTGGTCACCCAGTATTTTGTGCTATCTAAAAAGTGCCCGCCAAACAAACACGTACGTAAGCTTTTACAAATTTACAAGTTACAAATTACAAATTACAAATTACAAATTTCAAGTTAGCTGCAGCGACGAATAGTTCTAAAGTTAAATGAAAACTAGAACATTGTTACTCACTGTAGCAATCTTCAATCCCAATTTTGTGCACACCGGCTAACAAATGCTGATTTTCATTTACTTCGCTTACTTAATCTACACATTGTCTTCAGCTGCTCTTCCCTAAGTTAATAGACACATGTAACTTAGGACTGTTACAAGCCATTGTAGGATCTTAACTTGTGTAACAAGATACTGTTTCTTACAAAATCTTGGTTACAAATTCAAATTCTTAAAACACATTCAATATCTTATTCAATAAATCTTACCTTACTTGACCAGGTTCCTCTTTCGTACAAGAACTTGGGCAATAATTTAGAATCTTAAAATACTTTCAAGATCGTACTCAAGGATGTTAAAATTATGTAATATCGTAAATCAGGAAGAGAGAGTCCAGGATCTTACCCAATAGCTGAACTCCTGACTGATAATGCCAGTTCCTACAGAACTCTTAGCTACTATTTCTACATGGGATCGTAAAGAGACCAGGGTTGAACATTGGCATCAAATTCCCAAATTTCATGTGCTCTACGCCCCATTTAAATTTGAATCTTTACTTAAACGTACGACCGTCTTGACTTTGATTTTCTCCCAAGAAACTGTTTCCCACCCACTTGTTGGTCCGGTGTTAGTGGTTCAACACCCTTCCGGTGCCTACCACGTTAATTGTGGTGAACATTATTTATTATTATTATTATTATTAATTAAAAAGGCCTAACAGACACAGTAAAACAGTGTTACCAACAGCTAAGTGTAGAAACAGCTATGGTACCAATTGTCTAGACTTTTATTCACCCTACATTTTTATCAGCTTAGAGAGTCATGTAACACTGTTAGAAGTTTTTCTGAGCTTAAGAATTGGTTTTTCCTTAAATAAGTTTTTAACTGGAGTCATTAGTAATTTTATATCTTATACACCTGCATTGTTGACTACTGTCGCATTCCATTGTTTATGGAATTTTAGGTAATTTTTTACCGAAATTTCATTGTCGGTTATATTCAGAATGGTTCTGACTAACAACAAATTGGCAAAATGACAACTTTTCTAAATCTCACATCTGCCCAACTTTTATTGTTGGGGATTTTAACCTGTCATCATTAAATTGGGAACATGGCTACGCGATGGATCGGAATCACAATCTGTTCCTAAATAACATTGCTGATCTTGGTCTGCAGCAGTTGGTTACAGAGCCAACTCGAGGCGATCATATCCCGAATTTAGTTTTCACCGATGATGAGCGGCTGGTATACGATGTTCAGGTTATTGAACACCTTGATCTGAGTGACCATAATATGGTTACGTTTAAACTTCATGCTACATTCTCACCTATTCTGCTCCGCACACTTTTCGAATGGTGATTCACTTTGATAAGTTGAAATCAAGCCTGGGTGAGATTGATTGGGATAAACATCTATGTGCAGACTACACCATAAATGAGTCGTGGAATGTATTTTGTTCCATTTTGCATCATGAGGTTGCTTTTTGCAGCTCTCCTAGAAAGGTCGTAAAAGGTACAACACCATGCACTCGTCTTCCACGTGCTATCAGGAAACTAGGAAATCCTAAACTTAAATTGTGGCACTGTTACAAGGCAAATAAAACTTCATCAAATTTAATAATATATTACAAATGCAAAAAAGCTTACGCGGTGAATCTAAAAAAATGGCACAGTACATATGAGAAGAAGGTTATTGCCGAAGGAAATGCGACCTCCTATTCAGACTTTTTCGTGCAAAGACTGGTAATTGTAGATCTATTCCACCATTTAAAGTTGGCAACTCTATACTCTCTGACACCACGGACGAGGCAAACCTTTTAAACTCACTTTTAGCAAAAAATGGTGTGGTGGATAATCAAAAATATACCCTTACTAAATCATCACAAACTGATAGACCTCCAAGTTGCAAAAATATCCTCTTCACACCTTCGAATGTTCTTTCTACTTTAACTGGCATCAAACCTAGTCATGCCGTTGGGCCGGACGGATTCTCTGCTTACTTCTATAAACAGATTGGCCCTCTGATTAATGTTTCTCTTGCTCTCATTTTCTCGATATCCATGAATTCTTCTTCTGTACCTGAAATTTAGAGTACAGCCAACGTGACGCCTGTCTTTAAGAAAGGAAATGCAGCTGACCCCACAAATTATCGACCTATTTCCCTCACTATGGTGCCGTGTAAATTAATGGAAACAATAATTCGTAAGCACATGATGTATCACATACTGAGCGACGACCTCATCAAACATGACCATTACGGTTTTCTACCGGGTCGTTCTTCTGTGCATCAGTTGTTACTTGCACTGTAGAAGTGGACCAGTGCCCTTGATATTGGCATCTCAACTGATGCAATCCTGTTTGACTTCCAAAAAGCCTTCGAGTCCGTGGTACATGAGAAACTTTTTTATAAGCTTTCCCACTGCGGATTCGGTGGAAAACCTTTAAATTGGATCCGTGCGTTTGCCAAAAACCGTATGCAGCGTGTTGTTATTGGGGAATGTTGTTCTTTCCCGGCTCATATTATTAGCGGGGTCCCCCAGGGTTCTGTTCGTGACCCACTTTTATTCATTCTGTTCCTAAACGATCTTTCCTGTAATTCAAACAATGCTGAAAAGGAAAAGTTTGCTGACAATTTAAAGCTTTCTTCGGTGGTGGTTGATGAATATGATCATTTGGGACTAAATGTCGAAATTGAGTACATTTCAAACTGGGCAACCAGTTGGCAATTGCCGATCTCATACAGTAAATGCATGAGTTTCCATATTGGAAAGAAAAATCCGTGTTTTACATACACTCTCAATAATGGATCACTACCAAATGTAAATCTTGTAAAAGACCTTGGTGTTTGGTTCACAAGAGACCTGAAATCGTCAGTCCATTGTGCCCCCATTGTCTCTATGGCAAATCGCCTGTCGTCCATTGTCTGGCTATGTTTCACTTCGGATGATGTCTATACAATGTTCTGGGCTTTCAAGGTCTATGTGAGACCGCTGTTGGACAACGCGAGCCAGGTGTGGTCTCCACATCTCCTCAAGGATATTGATCTCATCTAGTTAGTGCAATGGCGCTTTACTAAGAAAATGCCTGGTTTACGTAATATGAGTTACCTCCAACGACTAAAAATTTTAAAAGTTGACTCCTTGGAACTTCGCCGGTTAAAGGCTGAACTTGTCCCGGTTTTTAAGGCTGTCCACGGCATGCTCGGTGTGAATCTTCCTATTTTTTTTTATTTTTACCCTGAACACAGGACGCGGGGTCACTGTTTTAAATTGGTTACCCAGCAATCTAAACTAAATTGTCGGCGGTTTTTCTTTGCTGTAAGGGTGGTCCCCACATGGAATTCCTTAAAAAATGAAACTGTCTCAGCAGGGTTACTTGGTATTTTTAGGCGGCTGCTTGACCTTGAGATATTCACTCCATTTCTGCTAAGACTGCTTTTGTGATTTGAACTGGATTTGTACTTTACCTACGTTAAATTATAGGTTATTTTACTATTATTTACTATTCTTTAGGAAAGCTGTAAGTGGTACTAACGACCCTTGCTTGACCTGTTTGCTTGTGAAGACGAAGTTTTATTATATAATTTTTAATATATTATTGTAAATAACTTTAATTTTAATCTTTGGTAACTAGTTTTATTTTAAAATAACTCTTTTAAGACATTTTAATGTCGAATAATTTTTAAGTTGTAAATAGATTTATTTTTATTACACTATGTTCCTTATTATTAACTGTTTGCTTTGCACACACAAGTTCCAAGTGAATTTCGTGCCTTTGTATTTATACAATGTAATAAAGCATTTATTATTAATTGGTATTATTATTGTGAAGAATTTAAAATTAAACTTAAAAGAAGTGTAAGAAATGATAATAATTGGTTGGAATTACCACGTTGGAGAAATAACTATGGAAAGAAGGGACTGAATTATGTTTTGTTATATGTTTTGAATGAATTACCAGCTGACTTAAGAAATTTAACTAATAAAAAGGAAATAAAGAAAAATGTTAAAGAGTGGCTAATTAAAGTTGACTAAATCTACTTATCATGATGATGAAAGTACAATACTAAACAGTGCTGCGAGCTAAAATAATATACTGGGAACTTGAGTAATTTTGAAGAATTTCTACTAATCTTTATTTTATTGTAGTATTTGTATTGTTCTTCTACTGTATGAAATTAGATTAATTATTTATACAAAAAAAAAATTACTTTATTATATTATATTGTCTAAGTTAATTACCATTGCTTTGCATATACAGATTCGTATGAATTTTGTGCTTGTTCACAACATCTTGTACTCAAATAAAGCAGAATATTATTACTATTATTATTATTATTATTATTATTTACAGAAAAAAAAGTGATAACAGTGAAGAACGAAGAAGAGTTGGAAAACCTAGTTAAAGATGTCAAAAATGTAAACAATGAAAATGGAAATTAACACACAAGAAGAAGAAAATGAATTTTGCAATGACATTGTTGATACTTTTGAAGAACTTAAGAAATGTTTTATTTTCAAGACTGAAGTAAATCATCTGAAGTATTTACATGTAAATATAAGGAGTATCAGGTTAAATTGGGAACTTTTTTTGTTACAAATGAATCTTTCAAATATTAGTTGGGATGTTATTATGTTAACTGAAATTAATATAAAAGATGAAGAAGTCAAACTATATAGCATACCGGGTTTTCAGAAATTCTGTGTCTGTAGACATGAAGCAAGAGGTGGAGGAATTTTAGCATTCCTGAGAAATAATAAAATAAGAAATTGTGCATGCCAAAAAATCAAAATAGATACAAATGATGCATTATCCATAAACTTTAAACATAATGATCAGAATTACAAACTAATAGTAGTTTATAGGAAACCATCATCTAGTCGAATTTTGTTCTGTAAACACTTAAAAGTGTTACTTAAACAAATGGATACAGACAAAGAGGTAAACATTGTCATCTGTGGAGATTTGAATCTAAATTTACTAAAAGAAACTCAAGATATTTCGGAAAAGCACGATATTGAGAAGTTTGAGAATTTGATGGCATCAATGGGTTACAATCTAAAATTAAATTCTGCAACTAGGGAAGAATTAAGACTAGGACGAATTGTAAAATCCTGTCTTGATCCATTTTTCACAAAATTCCAATCAGATAATAGTAAAGGCTTTGTAGTTAAAACAAAAATAGCAGACCATTATTTCACCGGTTTAGAAACATGGAATGACAGGGACCTTAAACTGCCTGAAGCAGATACAGAATTAACTTACAAATTAAATAATAAGAATATTATCAAACAACTTGCAAGTGTAGACTGGAAATATCTAAGAAAGTTCAAAGACCCTAATCAAATCTATGAAGAAACAGAATTAAGAATAAATCAGATTTACAGTAGTAACAAAGTCTTATTTAGAAAGAAACAAGCGAAAAACACTAAAAAAAATGACTGGATGGATAACAATTTATTAAATAATATTAACAGGAAGAATTCACTTTGGACTAAAATTAGCAAATATAAATATCCATCTGATAAGTTATTAAAGGAATATAATGATTTGAAAAAGAGTGTACATAAAGATATACTAAAGGCAAAAGAGAACCATTATAAAACTTATTTTCAAGAAAATGCTAAAGACAGTAAAAAAATATGGAATAAATTAAACAACATTGTTGGGAAAAAGATAAATAAGGGAAATATTGATAACCATTTCAAAGAGACTTTCATTACAATACCAATTAAAGAAACTTGCGATAATATTGCCAAACATTTCGTGGAACAAGTCCCTAAACTTAAAAATCAAGCTTCACACAAGAAAAATATGGGGAATAGGATCTCTTCTAAACAATCATTTATAAATAAAACTATGATTATAACTGAACCAACGATGTATGATCTCTTTAAAATAATTGATGAACTAAAAATAAAATTTTCTACAGGACATGATGGTTATTACATCGATCACTTCATTAAAACCAAAGAAAATACAGCATTTCTTATGAAGATTTTAATCACATCAATAATTGACACAGAAATATGGCCTGACAAACTAAAAATGCAGATCATAAGACCTATATATAAAAAGGGAAATAAACTAGATTTTGATAACTACCGACCAATTTCTCTCCTGCCAGTATTAAACAAAATTGTGGAAAAATATTTTGCTACATGCATTGAAAACTTCCTGTATAAATTTAATATATTTAGCAACATACAATTTGGCTATCAAAAAAACAAAAGCACTGTTGCAGCATTAACTGTAATAAACAATAATATTACAAGAGCCCTCAATGAAGGTAAATTTGTTGGAGCAATTCTGATCGATCTAAAAAAGGCATTTGACACCTTAGATAAAAACATTTTATTAGAAAAATTATACAAGATCGGCTTAAGAGGAAAAATACTAAAAATACTGATCAGCTATTTAAGTAATAGGAAATGTAGCGTAAAAATTGGGGATGTCTGTAGTCGATGGATGGATGTTGAATTTGGAGTGCCGCAAGGATCCATTTTAGGGCCTTTATTGTTTATACTGTATCTGAATGATTTAGATTCATTAACCTGGAATACATATTTAACTCTATACGCTGATGACATCTTTATGCTATCTATTAATACAAAAGAAACTGATATGATTAAAAATTTGCAGGAAGACTTCGATAAAATAAATCACTATTTTGTCAATAATGAATTATACATAATCGGAAATAAAACTTGCTTCATTCAAATTTCGACATCACATTTGAAAATTAGTAATAACACAATTAAACTTCACAGTACTAAATGTGAAATTAAAAATAGACTATACTGTAACTGTTCTGTTATAAACAATGTTACTAAGACAAAATACCTAGGCATTGAAATTGACAAAAATAGGAAATTTTACGATCATGTAGAACATTTAATCAGAAAAGTACGACAAACTATACCAATGCTATACAAAGTTAAACATTTAATCAGTAATAAGACTAAGAAAATTTTATTTGAAGCTTGGATTTTATCACAAATTAGATATGCTAGTAACATCTATGGGTCAACTTCTAATGGACTGATTTTAAGATTACAGAAAGTACTCAATAAAGCAGTAAAAGTCCTTTTTAGCAAATCGGAAAACAAAAAAACAAGAGAAATTATGAAAGAAAACAATATTTTGAACTTTAAGCAAATCTTTGAATATGGAATTATAACGCAAAATTATTTTAAAAACGAATTTAAAATACCTGTTACCAGAAATATAAGAAGAAATAATAACTGGCTTAAAGTCCCATTATGGACAAACTCATATGGGAAAAGAAATCTTCCATTTTTAATACCAAACATTTTTAACAGAATACCTGAAAATCTACGACAAATTAACTGCAAATATACTATGAAAAAAGAAATTAAAAAATGGCTGCTGTCAGAGAAATAAATACTATTAATTTTGAAATGTGATTTGTAAATAAGGCTATGTATGTGATGACTAACAATTGTAAATATTCTGTACATAACAAAACTTACTAACCAATTTATGCAATTTAAACTGTTTTATTGATTTTGTAATAATATACAATGTATCTGGCACATACAAACTCTTTGAGTTTCGTGCAGTAAGTA
>JAHWFP010050132.1:0-21750 GCA_023313725.1 Lithobius niger | reverse complement strand
TCCTGTGGGTCACGTGACATCGTACGGGGACCCATACGTTAGAACAGCGGCGGCGGGAGGAAGGGAGGGAGGGACGTGAGAAGAGCCAAGCGCTGCAATAGGAGGGAGGGTTTACATATGGCGGAAACGAATGCAGTGTTTTCACGGCAATATGGCTGCCTCCTCGCCTCAACTTGCCGCTTTGCAGGGTCAATAAGATTCACGACTTGGCGTGTCGTCACAGACCTTCAGGTCATTTCTCAAGCGCCGGGAAATGATGGAGTCTAAGGAGAAACGCCTGGTGCCAAGTTTATTATTTTTCACGTACTTTTTAGTTAACGAGAGTCTAAAAATGGGTATAAAGCCTTTGTGGTGGAGAGGGAAGTCACATTCTTGAATTTCTGCAATGATGGATCATTAGCTGATCGGTACGCAAAGTAAAACTATGACTTAAGGTAAAGCTATGTCGATGTACTGTTTAGCATGTAGCTAGTATCAAATATACAACCATCAATCGTGTTAGCTCCTCAAAATGTTTAGGTGTGTATCTTGATTCAAACCTAAACTGAGGCGAGCATATTACTTATATTCTGAATAAAAGCTCAGCAACTGCAAACTTTATACATAGGAAACCGCGTCACTCTTCCGGTGTGCTGAGAGATCTTGCATACAAAACATTGGCGCGACCTGTCTTGGATTATGCTAGCTGTGCTTGGGACAACAACAGTGAGTGCAACACATCCAGAATTGAAAGGGTGCAGCGAAGAAGTGCAAGGGTCGTTACTGGTTGAAAACTGATTTGCAAACTTGAATGGCCCACCCTTCAAACCAGAAGACGTGAACATCGTCTGGAACTGTTGTACAAGATTTATAATAATGCAACCATTGCGGATAAGTCATTTTATCTAAAACAGCCGCTTTATTATGGAAATAATGATCACATCCACAAGATTCGGCGCTTTGACTGTACCAGGGATTATTTTGGTGACTTTTTTTTTCCCCGTACGGTGAGAGAGTGGAATCTTTTGGACCAATCCGTTGTCAATGCCTCCAGTATTGCTGGCTTCAGAAGGGGTTGAAGGGGACTGAGGAAAGATGCTCTCACTCTGGTTAATGTGTTGTTTTTGTGTTTTATCCTTTCTGTATTGTTTTTCCTTTTCTTTTTAGTATGTACCGTTATGGTTTACTTTTTTTTTAATTTTTATTTTGAATGGCCCTCTTAATGCTTTTCTTGCGTTGGGCCAAATGGTAAATAAATAAATAAACTTTTAAGCATGTATTTTTGTACACATTTGTCAAAAAAAATTAATTTCTGGATGCATTCGGCCCAAGTGCATACACATTTTTAAAACAATGATATTTAGGTAACCATTTTGGCTTGTGTTTAGGTTTGGAGATAAATAATAATACAAGTTCATACAAGATTTGCAACAGATACTCTTGGGTGCATAATTGCAAACTGTGATACTGAAATATGAACCTATTGAACGGCTTCATTGATTGTTCTGATGGAACGTTTCACACATTACACATTTTCAGTTTTGTTCCTTCCCTTACAGTTAAAATACTTTTGTTCTGGGTTGCTGCGATTTTGTAGGAAAAAAACAACACAGGTTTTTTTTTCCCCTTTTGTCGTCTTTTGAGACATTTATAAAAGAAACAGAAAGGTCCCAAAAATTAACTACAATTTTGCCTGTTTTTCCCCCGCATTTAATTTGAAAAAAAAAAAATTAGGTCGTTTTCGACCCTAGAGCAGAAACTGATTCCGCATAGCCATTCGGCAGTGAAACAATTCGAGCCTAGCATAAAATCGAAATCTAGGCCTGTGTGATACGCTCCTTGATAAGCATTAACTTGTTTGTTTTTTTTAAAGCTGCTAAGTCGGTTACAGGATCAGATTAAGAAGAATTGTAAGGGATTTTGGTGGTTTGCATAGGCTTCTTATGCGGCCCACATTCCGCATCTTTGGACTTCACGATTTTCAAGGACGGGGATAGTGATCCATATTGAAGCATCAGCATTAACTTCCATGTTCAACGTGAAGCTATGAAGCTGTTTACTTACCCTCAAAATAGATAGAAACCCGACACGATGTTAGAACGTTGGGTACTTAACTCGTTCTTCTTAAAATTCCCTCGCACACTTTGTTGTGTCACCTTGCCGAGTATGGTTTCCCCCCCCCCTGGTTTTGCCTGTCCAACCCTGGTGCTTACTACCTTACACTCTGCAATCTGTGACGTAGAGCAAGGTCCCCTTCCTATTTTGCTATTACCCCTCACATCTCTGGGGAAATGTCATCCCTTTGCATAGTTGTTCCCCGGGTTTTCTTGATTGTTGTTACTCTGTTTTTTTTTTATCCGTTTTCCATGCCACTACCCCGTGTTGGTTGTGGTTGTGTAAAAAAAGTCTGAAAAAAGATCTTACTTCTTCGGGCCGGCGCCGTGTTTCTTTCTGTGTAAGTACTTTTTTGTGAATGTCGATTGTCACCCATACATCAAATGAATGATTTAATTTCATGCGAAGGCTGAAATGATACATCACATACACCACGGCTACTATCTCTGCGAGATGTAACCAATTTGAGGTAATAAAGTTGGAATGTTGGACTATGTGCCCATTCTAACCCAATGGCCGTAACTCCCGGCCCAAAGAATTTAATACATTCTCTAAGTACGGCTATGTGGTGTAGGGGGATTTGTGGCGTACAAGGGTAATTTTGTAATGTTGCATAGTTAGTGGAGCGTCCGGGCATTTTTGACCACATACATACGGTTCTCCACGAACTTAGTTTACCAATGGGTCACAAATAAGTCAGTACAATGTGCCATCTCTGTTGGAATGACATGACTCAAATTCAAGCCTGAAAACAAACTAGTTCCACCGAAAGCATATTGAAGTGTGGACCGTAGCTCATCGGAATGTGTGTAAACCAGCGTGCGCAACATGATTCGTTCGTCCATTTAGTTTGCGTCTATACGTCTGGTTTATTGAAACATTGATGTTTCCCGTTCCACTGAAAGAAATCTTTTTAGCTGGCCTTAATGTGGGTTAATCTTCTCCTCTGGCATTCTGGTGTGAGCGTTGCTATGCTGCGCCAGAAGGGAAGAAAGATTCCGGCTTGATGGTGGAAGCAGAGGTTATTCTACGTTGTGCAGAGGTAAACCTTAAGAATGGCTGGTGGTTCAGAGCTGATCTAGAAGAGATCTGTACACAGGACTACATAACAGCTGAATAGAGGTAACTGGTACGGATTCCAGTTTCCAAGTAACTCGGGAAATGACAGTCCAACCCTTTTTATACCCTGGGGTAATGCTCTAGAGAAGGTTCTTTATATAAAAGCTTCAATATACCAGAATTCTCTGTGATCTAGAAGTTTCCCACTCAGAATCGTCCTGCCTATGCCCTACGGTGGAAAGTCACCAAATACTTAACAAGAAGACGTTGTTACAGTTTATGTTGAGGGCTGAGGTTGACTTCTGTTGTAATGCAGGAAGATGTGTGCTGTGACATGATCATTGTGATGAAGCGTTGTTAGTTTAATTGCTTTAGTCTGTCTTGTTTTATTGATCTGTTAATCTGTTAATTTGTGTTTTGGTTTGACTTGATTGTTAGCTAGGATAGAGGACTGTATTTTGTTATGGCTCCGTAACAAATACAACACAATACAATATAATACCATACATAATAGTATAACAATGAATCAATAAATAGCATTACATCCTAATATGGACGCTGATCGAAAAACCATTACACCAATGTCTACAAACGCGTTTGGAGTCCAAAAATAAAGCTAATGGTCCCAGGAGGTTCAATTGGACTCTTAATGACCAAGTGCACATGAAAATATACTAATGTCGACTGCATCAGGCACAGATGCAGTGTCTGTGTCGTGTTGTGGTTTATCGGTCTCTTTCTTGTTTGTGTTCAAGGAATGTAATTTTCGTGAAGATCCGATCACTGTGTGATCTTGTGGCTTCTGTTTCGGCTCTTAATTTAGGTCAACATTAGGTTTGCATGTTGCAGAATGGTATTCCATGGGGTAGGGGAATGCCAACACTGAAATTTTGTTTATTTAATTACCGTGTTAAACAAATTTTTTTTAATGTTAGGGGAATATTGCCGAGGAGCAATCATCCCCAACAAAAATTGATCATGGTCAGCCATGGTTAAACACGGGTAGTTCACGGGTAAACATGGTTAAACCATGGGTGGTCCCAATTTACACTTGGTTAAACCTCGTTCAAAACCATGGTCACTAGTTACCATGGTAACGGGACACTTTCAGCATGTTTCAATCTTAGGATAACATTGGTTGGTCCCAATTTACCATTGGTTTAACAATGGCAAACCATGATCATAAACAGTGGTTTAACCTTGGAACATTTTTGCTGGGGATGTGGCACGTGTGCTTGCCTTTCCTGGCGTTACGACAATGTGCACTGCGCATTGCACATTGCAGTGCATTGCATCCTACCAATATTTCCTGGACATATCTTGCTACACCGAAGCCGTGCTACGAAAAAAAATCGCTTCCCTTCGATACTCCTTATTAGCATTACCCCTGTGCAATTTTAACAAAACAAACAATAATGTGTATTGAAAATAACCACTTAACCAGTATTAAAAGTAATGAACTGCAAAAACATATAAACAATTAAACTTTAGAGGACAAACTGTCTGTGACATCTTTACAAAATGTGTAGTATTATTGCAGTTGAAAACACGACTATTAAAATAATTTGTTGACGTTACACTCTTCAAGAACATGAATTATTACTCTTGCCAATGTAACTTCTCGTAAAGCTAACATGAGAACGTGTTCATTTGTAGAACGTGTAACACGGTTTCGTTACATGGCTGAAAATGTAGAAGCTCTCTTCTGGACACGCTTTCTCTTGTATTCAATATCTTCATGCACAATGTGAAAAAAAATGCGTATTCAGCGTGATGAAAAGGCCAAAACTTTTCAATATGCGTTTTTTCCCCTCGTCCATTCAAAAATATACGCGAGTCTTTTTCCTCCTTCGATGCATAGCCCGCACCAAATTCGTCTTGGACTGCGGAATTTATAAAACGGATATTGTTCGCAAGATGGGTAAAAAAAAAAAAAAAAAAAAAAATAAAAAAAAAAAAAAATTTTAAAAATGTTGGAAAAGAATTTATCCCGAGAAAAAAAAAAAAAGCGGCTGGTTTTAAAGGGGAAAAAAAAATCTGAAGACATAAGACAGATAAAAAAAAAAAAAAAAGCGCACGTGAGAAGGAGGGACGAAACAGCGCTGATTCCGAGCGTAGGCAAGAATAATAAAACGCATTCATGAGTGAGGTGAAGACTCGGAAATAAAATCCTTTTCCCTGTCTCCATGTGTGTGTATGCTTGCATTCGCCACCTCAGTTGGCATATAGTAATTTCTGGAAGTGTTCCAGCGAATGGGGCGTGAGGCGGTGCTCGACGAGGGGCGGCTACACGGTAGGGGGAACAGGACGGCAAGCATCCGGAAAATTGAAATAGATGATCGTGGCAACGGGAATTCTCACCTGTCAGTCGATGGGGGTCTGCGAACGGCCTTTACCTGTCACCTAAACGGGGCCCACCCCCCGGGCGCACCCCCCCCCCCCCCCCTGCCACCCGCGTACCACCCGCGTTCAAATAAGCTCGAAAGGTGTTCGTCTGTGCATAAGGTTTGAGGCGAAGGAAGGAGAGTTGGGTGGAGGTCTCCGATGGGGGACAAAGGCGAGTCCGGGTGATTTCCAAGTGCTTCTTCAGCACTCGTCTCTCGATGCGGGGCACACAACGGTAACGGTTCGCCATTGCCGTCAACGTGAACGGACGATGCCACTTCTTTCCAAAAAAAAAAAAAAAGTCAAACCCCCCCTGAGGTTAGAAAAGGCCAGCAGTCAGGGAAGGTTCCCTCCGTATTGCGGATCTCCCAGAGTGAAATGGCGTTGGTGCAGGTAACGGGTTTTCTTCTTGTCTCTAGGCCAGCACCGATACAATCACAATGAAGGCGTCGGGCTAGCTGGAAATCGATCGGAACGGACGTGTATTTCCCTGAAAGATGGGAAAAAGCCTCGACGAAGAGAGAGAGAGAGAGGACCTCACTGGAGACACGATTGGCGTGAGACCACTACTTAGTGTGATAACTAGACCATCATTATCCTTGGGCAATACTAATTGAAATCAAGGTAGTACCACCCTAAAAATTAACTTTTTGTACTCGTTGGCCTCTTAAACAGTGGTTTAATTTTACAAAGAAATGCACTGAATAATATGACACATGTTGAAACCAATAGTTCAAATACACTTTCAATGCACTATAAGTATAAAGTCGTAATAGGGGTTATATCCTCTCTATAATCGATATGAACACTGTCAGTGCCCATTGAAGAAAAGGTAGGATCCTTAGATACGTATCCTATTGTGAATATCTTACAGGGTCCTCCCAGGTCTGGTCACCTTACCTCGTAAAGAACATTAAAGTTATTGAGTCTATCCAAAGGTCATTTCCAAAGCTGTTGGCAGGTTTGTATGTGATGCCATACATGAAACGTCTAAAGCGTTGTAGCACACTACTCCGTTCCGTTCCATCCCGTTCCGACGACTGACGGCAACGGATGGTCCTGCGCACATTGCTTTCGTCGCTAACCGTTTCAGTCGGCTCCGCTGAACTTTTAAATTTGATTGCGCCCAAATTGGCAATGCAAATGAAGAAGGAGTAGTGACCTTAAGTAGGTAATTTAATAGAAAGTGGTAGTAAATTACGTATTAATTATTTACGCTCGGGCATGATGACATTTAAGTCCAAAAGGCAACTGAAATAGGTTCACATCTGTATTTAGTAAGGGAAAGGCATTCTGTGCAGGCGCGTGAATGACGACGACGGCCGCCGACTGACAGCAGGTGCGCGTACTTCTCCCGATGCGATCAGTATTTGACTAAAAGGATTCTGCCTCGACAATCCCGTCGTCGGCCGAGGGGTCGTCACGGAACGGGACGGAACAGTATATGCGGCTTCTCTAATTTACATGCTTTTAATCAAACAGAAATTTGACGGCGACGTGACGTGACGGAACGGAACGTAACAGAGCATTGTGCTACAAGCTTAACACGACTAAGGTTGGCTTCTTTGGATTTGCATCTCGTTAGGGCTAACTTATGTCTCATTGTCTCTATTCTTTCTGGGTTTGCTGATGTCGACCCTAATATTTTCTTTTCGGTCAGAAGAAATTCTTACACTACAGAACACCAACTTAAATTAGTAGTCAGATCCATAGCTACAGAACGCTAAATTTTTCTTCTGCAACCGTGCATTGCGTCCTGGTGTTGCGAGTTTAATTTCGGATTTCAACGTTGAAATTGTACCACCCCAGCAAGGTTACGCCGATGACGTCATTTGTGAAATCTGCCAAGTTCAAGATCCGCATGACGTCAAATTGTAATGACCCATTGTCAGTTCAAAATAACTTAATATTCATTGTTATTTGACATGATGCTATTATATTAATTGTTGTAACAATGTTTGGCTGTAAATTGTCTGTAGTTAATGTTTGACGTCAATTGTAATGGCTCGAGCTCGCTTGGTCTTCTGCCGGGTGCTCCCAACAATTAGGTATTAACCTTAAATTCATTCCGCCACCGACTCTCCAACTCCCCGCATCGAAAGGTAATTTTGGCCATTTTAATTAGAAATTTTTCCTTTTTGTCCCGTTTCCCCAAACTTAACATCAAACCGGACCAACCGTGTTGTTAGTTTAACACTACAACCCCGTAGCTACTTTCCCTTGCTGTGAAAACTTGAATTAACCCGAAATTTACTAATCCATCTCGTCCCAAGTAAACCTCATGCCGTTTGGTATTCCATTTTAGGCTCTAAGCCAGGGTTAGTGTCGCCCTAGAATGTCAGGCGAGCCGGAGCATACTATCGCTCATGTTTTACTATTAAAGCATAACCAAAATTGAACCATGACTACTAGCCATATTTCACCAATTTAGGTTAATTTGGAATTCCCGCGACCCCTTGATAAGCACCAAGTCCATGCAAGTCCTTTAACTGTGGGGCTGGCACTCGGGGAGGTGTCACGTGTACTAAAAACTCTGCACTGGAATGCATTGCCTTCGACTGTGGTCATGGCCAACGACTGCACAGGCCTTCAAGTTGGGCCTCCACACTAGAAACAATGTGAGTAATAAATAAAGAATAAGTAAAAATGTAAAGGGTAAACGAAGCAAACAGTCAGCATTAAAGACTGGCATTGTGAGGATACACGATACACTCGTCTGAGAAAGAAAGAAAAGACAACTGCCCCGACTGGGACTCGAACCCAGCACTTCACGCAGACTTCACGTCCTAGTGCAAATCCCAATTGGGGCAGTTGTCTTTTCTGTATTGCTGGGATTTAGTGCGTCTTGCATCCTGTCAAGGCCAGTCTTTAATGCAGAATGTTTCCTTCGTATTTCTATTCATTTCTTTAAGTTTGTACATGAATTAATATTAGTGTGGTGGCGTTAACGACATTCCAACCAAAGTACACTCACAAAATTCAAGGGCATTTGAAATCTCCGACAACAAGAATTTAAGGCCGTGTACGAACCCTGAATTCTTGAGCGATCAAACCTTCCAACTAAAAAAAAAAGATTTAAAAGTGACGATCTGATCCTTATTTATCAAGCCCTAAACCATCACAGGGATATGTGATGTGTTTTGTATCTCCGCTGCTCGGACTTGATGACATGACTGTAGATTACCTGGTTCTAAATACATTCACAATGTTAAGCATAATTTCTTTGCTGAAAATGTTGTTTCCTTTTGGAACTCTCTCCCTCCCGTCTTCTTCTGACGTTTCGGCAACTTATTCACTTTAAAAAATTTTTTATCTCTTTTGAACCTGATGTCAGCCGAAGCCCCTGTGGCTGAACCGGCTCAATTTTGAACATTATATAGCAGACTTTTAGAGAAAAAGAAATATCTATGCCAAACCGGGGTTTCGATCGGGGAAACCTTCAATCATCGTAGGGGCCGAAAAATTGGCCAGAATAGTTCCCATAGCCCCTGAAGGAGCATGGAAGCCTCTCACGCTACCCTGGCCGGCAGTCCTGGCGGGGACTTTGCCAAGATCCCCTTTCCAGGGCTTCGACCAGATCCGCAGACCTCCAACAACCAGGCTGAGCTCTCTCACCGCTCAGCCACGATGATCTTGATGATTTGGTATGTGATGGTGCAGATGCAGTCTCTTTGAACAGTTACCGAGTGGTGCACATTTGCACCTTAATGCAGAATTTCGTTTGGTTGTGCCATTACGGAGTTACGGGGCCCTGAACGATCAGTTTTATTGGTTCACATTATTTTAAACAGTGTTATTAGGTAACAATGCGGATCAGCAAACGCCACCCGCAAAGATCAGACTGAGATTAAGCAAATAATCAGTTGTTCACAAAAATTAAACGATCCCAGTCTTCCCAAGAAGGCAAGAAAGCAAGTGGGAAGAAGTACTGTAAACTGGAACTAATCAGTTGTTCACAGTGCCTGTTATAGAAATTCTGTGACGCCACGGTCACTGCAGGCAAGAAGGCAAGGAGGAAGAAGGTTTTACGGTGGTGAGGGAGATGCGCTGATTGAGTGAACGAAGCGAACGATAATCAGCGTTTGTCTGTCAGATGCACAAAACTGTGATTAAAGATACTTACTTGAAGCATGGACATACAAATGACACGCAATTGGGTGTCCCCACGAACCTTACAGTTTAAAACAAACTGGAAGGGCGCTGGTTGAGTGAGCGAAGTGAACGAAAATCTCCGTTTGTTAGCCAGTATGCGAAAATTTGTGATTAAAGAACCTTACTGTGATGAAGTATACTTTAATGGACATACACATGACAGCCAAAACCACATGTTTATTACACCCGTCTTAACAGGAGAACAGGCTTCTTCCTTTCTGTATAACCTTGTAGCTGCAGTGTAACAGCTCTGTTTCACAGTAATTTTCGAATATGTTAACTTAGCATGCTACTGCCAGGTAGTGGAGTGCACATCATGGTTACACTTACTTGTTTTAGTGCGTTCTTGCTCGAATCCAAAAAGCCCCTTCGGGGAACAAGGGAAATAAGAAACTGCCCCATCAGACCACATTGAAAACTTTGTAACAATAGGACTCTTGGGATGTATTTTAAAATGGTAGTGGTTTACTTCTGGAGGAGTAGACGTACAAACGTGCAAACAAGCAAATCGTATGTTTTGAATGATGTAGGTGAACTGCAGACGTGCTGAGGAATGTGATGAACGAAGTGTGAGCAACAATTGCAATCAGTTTGCATCGAAATAATCAGTACATCGATTTTGTGATGCTCTTGGAATCAAAGAAATTGCATGAATCACGGATCAACGCCAATGGAGTGAACGAAGTCAACGATATGACCAGGAAAATATCAAAAACGTAGCAGGCAAAACCCTTGTAGAAACGCACAGACTCAGAAGGGAGCTGCCGTTGTGTTGGTGCCGAATGACGTCATTTGGAATAGTTGTCAATGCGAGGAGAAGAGGGTTATGACAATTAGAAAAAAAACATTTGTGTTCCCTTATTAAACAAATTCCGTCCCTCTCTTCCCATTGTGTACTTGTCCGAACGAGAAGATTTGTCGTAGTGATATGACCTATTTCACAATTGGAGTGCCAGAACAAAAACAACGACACACACACCAATGGTCAGAGCTAATTAGTATGCTTTTTTGTTGAAATACGGTTTTCTAATAGACAGCTTGCTTTCTATGCTATTCACTGATCTTGAGAGGCATTGCTACACGATTGTAATGCCAGAATAACACAACGATGCACTAGAATGGCCACATATGTAGGTCGTAAGCATTTCTACTGAAATTCCTTATCTGAGCTAGGATTATGTTTTGGGGTGGATGCGATATCCAAACAGACAGCTTTCCTTACATGCTGCGCAATGCTCATAAGAAGGCTTGCCGTATGGTTGTGAATGCCAGAATAAAACAACAATGCACAGCGACGCAATGCTTATGAGAAGCCATGCCCTATGACTGTGATGTCAGAATTAAACAACGACTCACAGCGATGGCCACGTAGCTAGTCGGGCAAACGTTTATACTGAAAGTCCTCACCAGAGCTTGGACTACAAGTTTTGGCAGGGAAAAGAGTATCGAACAGGCAGTTTGCCATCTGTGCTATGTGACACTCATGTGAAGGGTTTTTCGCGTGATTGTAACGGCCGAATATAAACAGCGATGGCCTGTATCGAGTCGTAAAAGCGTTCCTACTGAAAGCCTTCTCCAAAGGCCCATTGTGGCCATTAGGGGCTATTTTGCTATAAAGCCCTAGTAGCTGCCCCTCTCTGGCACACTCTATGATCGCCTCTCACAGACGAAATGTTAATTCTGTACGCTTCCCTTTCTTCTATCCATTTTCTTCAAATAATCTATATGACTAAAATCATAATATTTGTTTGTTTGTGTCTGTGTGTGTGTGTCGCCAGATCACCGAGATTCCCACTACTAATTCTATTGAAATCGCAGTGGGAATCTATTTAACTAAGGTCTTTTTGTTTGTTTGTATGTCTGCCACACGGAATTGTCTGTATAAGTAATGATTCGAACTGTGTTTTCAACAAAGAGGCACAGTACCGATGACGTCATTTTTTTCCGGTCGCAATATTTTCATGGAAATGGGATCTAGGCCCCTATGTCTTTTAACCCTGGCTCTAACTAAATCTATTGAAAGCTTGAACAACTGCTAACGGGAAATCACAGTATTTTCATGCAAATGAGAAATCACAACAATGCTCTGTTATTCTTAGGGATATCGGGGACTTTTAACAATGGAATATATAAGCATGATCTGTTAGCATGATCTTGCAAATTTCGGGGACTTTCAACAATAGGAATACATAAGAATGGAAAGTTTCCTTCAATAGGACGTAAGTTCAGATAAATCCACCCAAAACCAAAACTGGTAGAAAAACCCGCCAAGTTTCCAAAAACGGTCGGCCTTTGAAGGTAGTGATATCATTCCACCAGGGAAAGGACGCCAAGGTTAATCCTATTAGCCAAGTTAATCGCACATACTAATAGTTCGAAAGTTAAATGAAAACTAGAAGATTGCTACTAGCGGTCAAGTTTTTTCAAGTTCAAGTTCAAGTTTTCATTTAACGTCCAAAGTATTATTCGGTGCGATTAACTTGGCTAATAGGATTAACCTTGGCGGCCTTTCCCTGTTGGAATGATATCACTACCTTCAAAGGCCGACAATTTTTAGAAACTTGGCGGGTTTTTCGACCAGCTTTGATTTTGGGTGGATATCACAACTTTAATTGGACTGTGAACGTACATAAGGTTACACCGTCGTTTTAAGATGCCTCAATCCCATTTTTGCACACACTGACAAACAATCGCTGATTTCGTTCGCTTCGCTCACTCAATCAGCGCATCCCCTTCAAATAAATGTTAAATTCAAGAAGAATATATTTCTTCAAACAACCGTTACTTTTGCTGTCATTACTTCTTGGAATACTCGTGTATAGCTGATCGTGGCCAATAGCCTGTCATGTGGTTGGTGCAAGCATTGTGAGGATGTTGCACCAAAACCTATAATCCTAGTTGCTAAAGCTTTCTTCTACTTAAAACTGTCTGGTATGGTCCAAAATTGAGCCTATTTGTGTAGACGAAAATTGCTTTGCTTTAGGTGATATAATTATGACTCAAAGAAATTAGTAAAAAAAATTATATCACCGCAGTTATGATAGTCTCGACATAACAGTTTGTTAATAAAGAGTCCCTTCAGCCTCCCCTTAAAAAACTCCTCAGCATTGAAAATTCACATTGTACTTACAATGTGTGTTCTTAAAGGGAAAAACACCAATTTTGACCAATTTTGACCTAAAACACCGATCTGGATTGGCGCTTTTCTGTCAAACCGTTCACAACGTGTTAAAATTGGTGATTCTTATTCCTCATGGGGGAAGCTTTCTAGTGGTGTTCCACAGGGTTCTGTTCTTGGTCCAATCCTATTTGTCATATTCTTAAACGATCTTTCCTTTGACCATACATCTGATAACCGTTTCCACTATAAATTTGCTGATGACCTTGAAGCGGGTTCCCCTATTGTAAATTTAACCGATGGCTTTCATTTATTTGAAGATATCAACTACATCTATAACTGGTCTATTTTTTGGCAACTGCCTCTCTCCCTGAGTAAATGCTGTACTTTCCATATGGTGAACAAAACCCTGGCCTCCTTTACTCTATGGCAAATGCCAACCTGAACGTTTTAACAAATATCTGTGACCTTAGGGTTTGCTTCTCAACTAAACTCAAATCCACCTTACACTGTAACAAAATCTCTTCCCTTGCTTTCGCAGACTAGCGTTAATGCGTAAATGTTTTACTTCTAACAACCAAGAAATTAAAACTCGTGCTTTTTGCATCTTTGTTCGCCCAATTTTAGAGTACGCCAGTCCGGTTTGGTCCCCCCATTTACTCCAGGATATCGATGTCCTGGAGTCGGTCCAACGTTCTTTCACCCGACAACTGCCCGGCCTGAGGTCTCTACCGGCTGACGAACGACTCAAACTTTCCGGCCTTGAGCCTCTGGAGCTGCGTCGCCTTCGGGCTGACCTTATTTTGACATTTCAGATTTTGAAGGGCTTTCTTCCGGTCGACCTTCCTTTTTTTCGACTTAGCGGCCCTACCTACAACTCGCTGACACTCTTTAAAACTTTCTCTGCCTAAATTCTCCGCGGAGTGTAGGAGATCTTTTTTCGCTGTTCGCGTCGTCGGCGTGCGCAACTCCCTCCCTGAGCACGTTGTGTCAGCGCCATCCGTACCAATTTTTAAACGACGTCTGTCTCTTTTGCCCTTTGAACAAGTTTCTGAAACGAATTTACTAACTCTTCGGGCCAGTGTAAGAGGCATGCCCTTGTGTGTCCTCCCCCAATTAGGGGTAAACTGATTATTATTATATCTCCCAGCGCCATTTTTCTCGATCCTCCACATCAAGTACGGCCCCAAAGGTCTATTTCCTTACCGTTAGTCTTTCCCTTGCTAAAAATCCTTTTTAAAATGTGGCGACTAGAAGATTTTCTGTTGAATATAACGGAACTTTATTTACTAACGACCCGTCACTAAATGATGCATTGCGTGCATACAATAATCATGACGTTTCATCTCTGTGTGTACATCTACTAATTTTCTAATAATTACCATGATATCTAAAATCTAATAGACTAATGCGGTAAAAATTAAAATTCATTATTCCAATAGATCGCCGAAGCAAAATTATAAGACACTAGCCTAGAAAATTATAAATTGTGATTTTAAAATACGAGAATCATTCCGGTTTGTGACGACACAATCGTTGACTTGATTCTGTCTCGTGTACTATTCACAAAGCCAACCGAGACAACAGCTATGCGAGAAACGCAGCTACCACCCCAGCTGATTTTGGCGCTGTAATTGCTCGTATGACGATCTGCGCGTAGCTGTAATTTGACATGCAGAATGTTATAAGGCAGGCCAATTGTCCCTTCAATATGGGTACAGGGAGAAAAATTCTTCATTTCCCTTACCTGATATGTAAACTATAGTGCTGTTCCTGTAAGAAACAGTTGTAAAGTCCCACTTATTTAAAAGGTTACTGCTAAATAACGTAATGAACGAAAATAGCATGTCGACAAGCAAATACCATGAATATGAAGTTCTTAAACGTCTTAAACTCACCTTACCATCATTCCGATGCACGGAAGTTTTTTCTGAACATATTGTTCTAGTATGTAGTGTTGGGCGGTACCAGAAATCTGCTCGGTGCCGATACCAAGCTTAGTACTCCGGTCCTTGGTTTTCTCCGGTACTTATGGATGAGGCGATATCTGGTATTATACTATTATGGTACCAACTCCCGACTTTCAAATAACAAATTTTATTGAAAAATGAGTATTGTTGGTACAATTTTACTGAAAAAAATTATTGATATCCTCCCCCCCCCCGATTTAAGCGTAAAGCATGCTTCACGACATATTTGATACAAAAAGTCAAATATACACAAACGCTGGTTGTAGCGTCAAAGTTATGCAAATTTGACTCCACTTTTGTGCATTGTTTAGAATTACAGTTTTACCATTGTTGATGTTTAACTGACTGTTGCATTCGTTGGAGCCCTTCAACACAAGGAATAAACGAAAAATCGTTATAATTTTAGCACCTCTTTTAATATTAAAACAATAGGCCTACCGATATTTTAACAATGCGCGGTATTTGGTGTCGTTGCATTTTTTGTACCATGGTACACCGTGCATTACTGTACCCCGCAACACTATTAGTATGGGAAAAAAACTTACCGAATTACTTTATTTCTTCCACTTTTTTAGTATACGCCTTTCGAACTCTGTGTCTGAGGTTACACGCTTTTTGGCAGACCTTGTGGAACAGACAGGACAGTAACAAATTACGGGCTATTAAAGGCACTGTCGAGGAATGGCACTCGGCATGTCGCCGTGAGGAGGTAGTGTTGACCCGTTTGCGCATTGGTCACACCCGACTTACTCACTGTTTCCTTTTGCGGGGGGGTTGACCCTCCTGAATGTTATTGGTGTCGACGGCCACTTCCGGTCCGGCACTTCCTTGTTGATTGTCGCCATCTTGATGGTGTTCGTCGTCGTTTCCGTCTTCCGCACAAGTCTGTCTTCCGCGACAAGTCTGTCCTCCTGTCCGGTGTTTTTCAATTTTTGCAGGAAGTACAGATGTATGACGAGATTTAGATTAGGGGTTTGAATAACATCTCTGTAATATGTGCTGCAGTGGCAACCCGGACCACTGAACTGTGACTGAGGTTGGCGCTAATGACCAAGCTGTCGACGCGCCATTAAGCCTCACTTCCCCCCCTCCCTTTCTTAGTAAAGAGAAAAACTGTTATTCAGTATGCTTTTTTCAGAATACGGGTTGTAATAGTTTCAGTCGTTTTTTGTTTTTGATTTTGTCTTGGAACATTATGAGTGTCCTCCTGCCAACACTGATTGTCATAATAGAAATTTGAAGTACGTAATGCTCGCTGCTATTTGCGACTCTAGCTGGCTTCCACCGAGAAACGATGAACGGCTTCTAATCTTGGTGGTTAGAGAGCCCGACACAGCTTGTACAAGTTGTCGGTACAAGTTATGCAGTCAAAACCTGAACCAATATGACGTAATAGTCTGATGTAATTTTCAATTTAACTCCCAACTTCGTTTGATGGCTTTCAAGAAAGTACGCTGATCTAGAGTTTCACATGAAAGAATTGTACGTAATACAAAATTAACAAGGATTCATCACGTACCATTTTAACAAGTTTTTTCTTTCTTGTATCCAGTTTCACCAGTGATAAAAATTACAGGACAAGTGCAAAAAAAAAAAAAGAATCACTATTTTATGAACTCGAGGAAACTTGCTGTTTTGCGTTCTTCTCGTAAATCCGGGGGAAAAAAATTACTTCCACAAGACATAAAAGTGTTTTGTTGTTCTTTATTTTTTTTTTTTTTTATAAACCAAGGTTTATGTTTTCCTGTTTCCTGGTCCTGGTAGATTGTAAGTTTTAATGTCATCCAACGTTAGCCTTTGCGCCAACTCCGCCGGCAGGACAAGGTGATTTGTCTCAACGGCTCCTTTGGGACTTGACTCTTTAGAAAGAGAACACCTAATTAAACCTAGCAAGACACTTTGGACACAAGAAAGACAAAGTTGGGGGCTCTGGGCGAAAGTTGCAACTGGCTAATTACTTGGCGAACAAGGTAGAAGCATGTGGCCGAAGCCGTTGCTGGCTGAGCATCTTGGGTTGAATTTGGACAAATAGTTAGGATGTGGATTATTACCCAGGTGGTAAGTTTGCGTACGCATGCGCAACCTCAGGTGGTGTGTGAGGGGATACCTGGTCTAAAACGAGGCGTAAGTTTGTCTTTTTTTTTCTTTTAGTGTAAATGCCTTAGAGTCATAATTTGTTTTTGCCTTAAAATGTGTTGAAATTCGAGTCTAGGGCATATTTTAAATTTTGATTTACTCAGTTTTGGTGGGAGTACTGTACCGGTGCAGTTTTGTTAAATTTTATTACACTTGTTATACTGCTACTTGATAACGTCAACAAAAAAATAGGTGGACATTAATGAGATTGATCTGTAGATCATCTGTATGCATAGCATCATGTGAACTATCATGTGAACTAACATAAATTTGCTACCATAATTTCTTATATTTTATAATAGAATCACAATTTGCATATAGGGTATCTTATACAGTATGTCTCAGAAGCCCTGAACCAGGTTGGCCTATATGGTATAGGCCTATACTACACCCGGAGGAAATCCTGGGTTCGAGTCCTGGGTTTACTTCAAGCGAACGCCTATCGCGGAAGACATTTGCTCCTCCCTGTAGGTGCATATTTTGCTCTTAGTTTGCTAATTTGTACACCTTAGTCTTAACATGGTTTAGGCATACATCGTATAGTTCTACACTGTATAGGCCTACCTGGTTCAGGTCTTTTGAGATATACTGTATAGACCACATATTGGGATTATTTTTTAACTACACCGGAAGTGTGTAGAAGTATGATTATTGTCCGCTTTGTAGTTACCGTACCCAGGAACGTGTGTAAAAAATTTCAGGTCCTTATCGAAATTCTAAGTAAAGTTATGATGTTTTTAGTGATTGACCGCAAGCTATATTCGCGATCTTGAGAAAATGAAGTTTGAACGTGAAACTTATAACTTTACGCAATGCTACCTTAAGCAAAAAAAAAAAAAAATAATGTTTTTAGCCATAAAAGGTCTTGGTTAATAAGGAGAAACTACTACTGCATCAGAATACATAAAAAAATATTTTTTTTTTTTGGGGGGGGGGGGAATATTTTTAGGGTAGGTGCCCCCTTAATCCACATGGGCTAGTGGCACACAACATTGATGTAGACAAGGATAAGTTGGTCTTCTTACGTAAGATATTTATGTCCTGGATCGTGCCGAGTAATCATTCTCTGCAGTTTTTTGAACATTTTTGTGGCCTCGTATTAAGGAGACCAGGATTGAATATGATATTCCAGTTTGGGCGAATAAAGGTGGGGTTTCCTTGCAATATCTGGAGTCCAGAGAGAAGAATTTGACCGAAGGATAAAGTCCATCCTTCTAGGAGAGTTACCATGCGTGTTTTTTTTTTTTTTTTTCATTTACCAATTTAGCGAAATACGAGTATGGTGTAAAGTCAACGTCAGTATTACGCAACGCCCACTAACTCAATCCCGTTTATTGACGGGCCGTTTGACGTTAATCGCAAACCACACTCTTGTTTCGCTAAATTGATAGATGGAAAAAGAAACGCCCGGATAGTGACAGTAACAGTTTGGAAATGAAATTTTAGTTGGTCATTAAGAAGAGCAACAAAGTCTTTGATGGATTAAAAAAAAATTTTCCAGTTACCCTTCGTATACATCCATATACAATTTCATGCTTTTTTACAGAAAGTGAATTGGATCGCCCTACCTAAGCCTCCCTACTATATAACAGCCGTCCAACTTACATGTAGCATTTTTTAAACTTAAAACAAGTAATATATTTTTTTTTAGTAAAACCAGCGTTGCCTCTGTTTCTAAATGCTATAGCCGTGCTCCGTAACCCTGAAAATATTCATTTCGACACCACGATTTTAATTTTAGGGTTCCAATTTTCGCGTGGTAGCCATTTTGAAATTGCAAGATGGCTGCCATAATGGTCGAGGAGGAAGTGGTTCCTAGCAAAAATCTAAACGCCATGCAACGGATATAGCACGGTGAAAAAAAATGGTGCTTTTTTGTCCGGCGACGTCCACCTCCACTCACTAATCCAAGCTTTGTTTTAGTCAGTAATTACCTTGATAAGATCTATATTAAGTGAATTACCATTCGTGAAGCCTTGTTGGGCTTCAGCTTTCACGCCCAACGATTTAACCTGAGCCTTTCAAATGGTGAACTCCCGTTTCGCCAAAAAAAAAAAAAAAAACAGATTAACAGTTTTTGCCTCAGGGGGCCAATCCCGTTTCGCCAAATACCGTTTCGCCAAAACGAATTTGACAAAATTTTACGTACACGAAATTGAATACCTTGTTTCTACGGAATATGGCGTTAAAAGGCAAAAATTTAACAGAGACAAGCAGTGGTAGAATAAGACCAAATGAATTATTAGCGTTTTGCAAACTGGCAATACAGAAGGATAAACGTGTACTTTAAATATTGTTTCAAATGATTGGTCGTCACTACGTCAATGCCAATGTTCTCTTTTAAGAATAGTTAGTTATACGCGTGATGGTTAACCTTTCCCAAACGGGAATTCCCGTTTCGCAGAATCCCGTTTCGCAGAATCCCGTTTCGCAGAATCCCGTTTCGCAGAATCAAACTATTCTCCAAAAATGTAACATTGCAGAATTTAATTCGTGATGTAACTAATTGGAATTTAATTCGTGATTAGTTGCGTTTTCTGATGTTATGTGTTCATCCGCTGCGAGTGCAGTACCGCGAGCGAGGCATGTAATTTGAAACAAATTATTCTGCAAAACTGGTGTTTGTCTATAAATGTCTGACCATTATCATTTTTTAAATGTTCGTGTTTAAATGTTTGTGTTTAAATGTTTTAAATGTTTCGTGCGCCTAAAATTTCGTGAACGGTATGTTGCCTCAGGAAAGCTGTTAATCTGCTTACTTTTTGGCGAAACGGGATTTGGCGAAACGGGACCTAACCTTTCAAATATATATTAGCAATGATTGGGAGAAGACAAATTTACGTACAGTCATTGATTTCAAGATGACAGCCCTTCTAATGAAATGGGGCGTCGGCAGCATATTCCAGGAAGAAGGAGATTTTTCGGTATGATATCTGACATATAATCGTTTTGGTTTCATTAAAAAAGACACACACATTTTATAGGAATTAGGTGGGACGAATTGCTTGAGACGCTTGGGCTTTCTCTTTGGTTGAGATTTTTAAACAGGTATGTAAATTACTCAAGTTGTTGAATAAGTTGTCTATTTCTGTGTGCAGTTGCTTTACGAACGAGTAGTAGTTTGCATCCAGAACAACGGCAGACTGAGTAAAAAATATTCCAATTTGGGGCGTCGGACGAAAATCTAACTAGAAAATCGTTTAATGGGAAAATTGTCTAATATCTACATAAGTAAAAAATATGGAAAATCATCTAAACGGAATATCGTATAATGGATAATCTTATAATGGATAAACATCTAACTGAACAATAATATACCTGTGGTTTCTGATGTTATATGTGTAGCCGCAGCAAGCGAGGCAGGGTATTTAGACAATTTTCCATCATACGAATTTCGTGTTAGGCAGTTTTTCATTATACTGTATACGTTCTTCCAATTATGCGATTTTCCAGTTAGACGATTACCCCTCGCCCCATCAGACATTTTTCTGTGCGTCAGATCGAATTATATTTTATTATCATCTTTAATGTAATTAATAAAGTCTTTTCTCTGTATTTAGCATATTACAAAAGACGTTTGCGTCATCATTACAATTCTGAATTAAATTTGATGCATATTCTTTTTTGGCATTTCTGATGTCATTTGTTGTTTTGTTTATGTATTGGGCCAGAGTTACCACATAGGATTATGGAAAGACAAAAAAAAAAAAAAAAAAAAATAAGTAACCAAAGAAAAAAGCGATTTGGGCAGGGGATCTGATGATTTTGTTAAATTAGGGCCTAAAAAAATCAACAAATTTTTACAAAATTTAGCAATTTTGACACTGAACAATATTTACAAACCCTACACTAGGATGAAAATCTCCCGTCTGTTTATAATTTACCAAGGTAACGTGAATAAACGTAACACATGACAGGGATGCAGGTAGGATTATCTGAAGAGGGTTTCCACCAAGCCAGGGAGTCGGGGGAAGAGTTGTGAGCTCCAGAAACTAATGCGTTTCAGCCTATTTTCTAGCCTCCGGTGACTGCTCCCTGAACTTGACAATTCAAATAAACAAATATAAAAAAAAATTTGCCTCTCAAGAATCCGAAGGAGGTTTCCTGCGCAATTCGAAAACCCAGGGTGCGTCACTGCGTGATTCCAAAGAAACAATTCGAAAAATTGGGCAAAAAAAGGCAAAAAAAAATCAAAAACAAATAAAGGCTTTAGAAAGTTGGGAAAAAAGCGTTTTCATCGGGAATTAAAAAAAAAAAAGGATAAAAAAGCATATAAATAATAAAAGGTGTCGGCCAATAAGCTAATAGCTTGTTATTAGGCCCAAGCGGCAGATGTTAAGTGGAAGGTTTTACCACCATCAGGAACAGTTGTTTTTTGCCGCATGAGGGAGGAAACCGGAGTACCGGAGGAAACCCTCATGCAACGGGCGGGAAACAACCGGAGAAAAACCAATACACCTATCGAATCTGACGCCTCAGTGCTCGCAGCTACCCGTACACCCGATCCTGTGTGGCAATCCAGGATCTGGACCAATTTCAATTAGGTTTTAATAATATGGCTCGATTATTAATTTTAATAAGATTTTAACTGTATGTGTGTGTGTGGCTGGTATTTGACCATATCTAATTCATGGTTTTCGTTGATGCTTACTTTGGAATTGATAATTTAAGTTAACAGTTATAATAAGTAGATTATTTCGACGGCTCGAAGTTCATGGTGAACTTGTGTGTGCCGTATAAGACAGACACAATAGAATAGCACATGATGCGAACAGTGGGGTAGCTACATTATGTGGGGCCGGTGGCAAATTAGCCGGTGGAGGCCTCCCCCCCCCC
>JAHWFP010050131.1:0-17781 GCA_023313725.1 Lithobius niger | reverse complement strand
TTTTCTCTTTGGGGGGGGGGGGGTTGGGGGGAGAACCGTTTAAACGGTAAACGGTAAATTAGGTTCGTTTAGTAAACGTTTAGGCAAATAACCGGTTTTTCCCAACCCTAGAATGGTTAGAGATCAACCAAATAGAGTTTTCAACTCTTGAACTTTGGGAAATGGTCTTTGCATTGGGAAATTGATTATTGATTGAATATTTACAAATGCACATCGTGAATTGGCTCAGGTTAAAGCTTAGTACTTTGGTTTGGGTAATACATAAAGTATTACTATTAAATTTTACAAGCTTTAACTCAAAACTGTAGTGTTACACACCACAACTAGGTTGGGGGGTGAGGGGGGGGGACCTGAGGATTCGAAGTTTTCAAGCACAGTTTTGACTTTCGGATGGTATGGAAACAGATCTTTTAGAAATATCTTTTGGTTTTTAATAGCAGAACAAGCTAGTAGTAACATTCAGATGGGTCAGTCGAGTTTTGTAGAGAATTAAAGCAAAACATATATACACAAAAATTTGTGTCCGGTGGTTGCCGATGTCTATATTTTGGACTAGTGGTAGCGTTTTGGGGGCAAAAGATTATTATTAATAAAGCATGAAAAGAATATATAGATTAGCTTGGTGAATGCTATAACACATTTTAGTTTAAGTCGAATAAATAACTTCAAAGTTAAAGGACAGGTGACTGATTGCTGTGGAAATTTTTCATAGAAGTTGCTGCAGTTCAACACAATAAAAAATATCACACTTACAAAGTCATCTGTACAATTAAATACGAGGTTAAGTACCTTCGTAGAGGAAGCTCCTCCTATTAAACACTAAGCTAATGTCTTTGGGCTTATTGCCCTAAAATAAAAGTGATACAAATAGAAAATACAAGTTACAAGTTTTGATAATGGCGGCCATGATGAAGGAGCGCTGCGGTGATTTTGGTGTGGTTTTTAATTGATAATATTGAGAGTTCAGGATAGAAATCTTGAAGTTTGGCTTCCTGAAGACTTGGGTAATGTATCTGGCTATTAAAGGGTTCCAAGATGGGCCGTTTCTGTCCATTACATAAAATATGGCTGATGGTCAAACACCGAGGTCTTTTTGGCGTTTGAAGCGCTCAATCAAAAAAAATGTTTTACGGGTTTTTTTATCTTTGGAGGTCGTGTATCCTCTCCAATCATTTTTCGGCAAGCCGACATTACACAGTTCCAGGAATGACCTGGTCTCTGTAGGGGTTGATAGGCTCTTAGCTTAGCCTTTAGTGGCTTGTTAGGTCTAACGTAAGCTTGACATATTTGACAAGTTTTAACGTAATGTGCGATATCGTCCATTATTTTAGGCCAATAGCAATATAGCTCTATTAATTCTCTAGTTTTAGTGGCTCTGCGATGTCCGGTGCCAGGTGTGGAATGGTAATCCCGGATACAATAGGTCCGTAGAGATTTTGGTATACACATCTGTGCTAGATTATGCATACGACCTTTATTTGGGTCTGCTAGTCGAATTCTGTAGAGAATTCCGTCATAATCTTTATAAAAGATGTTTCGCTTGTTAGAAGCGTCAATCAGATCTTCAGATGACTGATCTTTAAGACGTTTAATTATTTGCCCTAAGAATGGATTGTTTCGTTGCTCCGCCGCTAGGTGTTGTCACGTCCAGTCAGGAAATTGACTGCCCAACACAGTGACTGGTATCTTTATACGAGATAGCGCGTCGGAAACCGCTAGAAGTCGGCTCGACTTGTGACGTAAGATGAATTCATATTCCCTGAGTTGAAATAAGATTCTTTCTAATTGGGGGGGGGGGGGGAGGGTGGAGGCACAATAAAATAGGAAATTGCTAAATGATCTGTGGTTAGGAAAAACATCTTACCAAGTAAATAGCAACGAAATGAATCTATGCAATGTATAATCGCTAGCATTTCCCCCGTAGTAGTTGTTTCCTTCCGTACCGCCTCGGTGAGGGTTCGGGAAGTGTAGGCTAATGGATAGTTTATACCTCCGTGATATTGACTTAAACAACCTCCGATCGCTACTCCACTAGCGTCGGTTTCGAGGAAAAAGGGTTTAGAAAAATCTGGGTGCTTAAGCGTTGCAGCTTTTATCATAGCTCGCTTAAGTTCTTGAAATGCTCTTTCTTCATCTTCGCCCTACAGAAATTTACAGTTTTTTCGTGTTAATCTGGATAAAATCTGTGACGTTCGGCGAATGACGGAATGTGTTGCCTATAGAAATTTACCATACCTAAGAATGAACGGACTTGCTTAGGCGTCTTAGGCGTAGGATAATGTTGCATAGCCTTTGTTTTATCGCTATCGGGTTGTATCCCGTTTTCGTCTAGCACAAAGCCTAGGAATTTAACCTTTTTGCGTGCGAATTCGCACTTTTCGACGCTGAGTTTTAGTCTTGAACGAGCGACTAGTTCTAGTGCTCGATTCACATGACTGATGCGAGTTTTAAGATCTGGACTACTCAGGAGACAATCGTCAAGATAGACGGTACAATATGCTCCTAGCACGTCTGCAAATATCTGTTGTGCACCAAATTGGAAATGCGCAGGCGCAGTTTTAAGGCCCATTGGGAGCCGGTTGAAGAAAAAGGTCTTAGAGTTAGCAGAGAAGCACGTCTTAGGTTTAGCAGATTCCGCTAATTTAAGTTGATAAAATCCAAACTTAAAGTCTAAGCGTGTAAAATACTTAGCTTCGCTAAGGTGAGCCATGCTTTCTGTCACAGTAGGTATTGGAACACTTTCACTTTCAACGACAGAATTCAAGCCGCGTAAATCTACGACTACGCGATAACCAGTTGGCTTTCTCTTTATCATTAGACAAGGAGATAACCATCCTGATATTCCTTCTTGAATGATTCCTACTCTCTGCATTTCGTCAATATATTTATCCAATAATTCACGTTGGTGAAATGGAACTCGGTACATTTTAGAACTTACTGGTTGTGACTCGCCAGTATCTATAGGAACTTCGTATCCCTCATAACATCCTAAGTCAAAATCGTTTTTAGAAAATGAATCGTAATGATTTCTAAGCATATCTAGAAATTCTCCCTTTTCCTCCCTGTTTAAATCTGGAAACGTGAACCTATGTTATAAAATTTCCCATTCCGCATCGAGTTCTGCCTTGGATTTTGGCTTGGGAGCGTCAGTTAGGCTACTAACTGGCACTTCCGATGAGCTTTCACTCGGTTTGGATTGATTTTGAGAAGTCTCGATGGGACTTGCGATTTGAGATAACTCGATGGGACTTGCGGTTTGCGATTTCTCAATGGGACTTAAAGGTGGGCAAATTTGAATTTGACGAAACTAAGGAAACGTCATTCTCGTACTCGATAATAGCTGTCGTGTACGTGCCTAGGCTAGAACCCGCTTTTAGTTCTACGTCAAATCCATTAAGATTTATACACATAACTGGAACAATACCTGTGGGAGTTGTGTTAACAAGACTGTGAGCAAGATGTACAGGAAATTCGCCGTTTTCAGGTTGGAATACTCCTATCTGTATACCTGGATACGAAAAATGTAAATTTCCCGTTATTCTACTCTCACAATTTAATGGAATTATTTCGTCTCGTAACAAAGATACAGTAACATCTATCAAATGTTGTTTAGGTTTACAATTCCATGTAGATTTAGGATTATCATCAGTTTCTACATCTGTAGCTACGTTAAGTGACGCTACGTAAATGTCATTGGGTTTATAAAATTCCCTGTTTATTTCCTTATTTTGGTTATAGGCTACATGAGCTAATGCTGGTGTAGATAACATTTGAAATTTTAAATCGCCTATAGTTAAGACGTTATCTGAGCAATTTAATGCTAACGAATCTGATTTATTTAACATGAAATCGTATCCTAATAGCACTGAAATGTTACCAAATGAACCATCAGGAACGATAATAAATTCTTGATTTCTAGAAAATTCACACTTTTCTACAGTTGTTACTATTTTCCTATCAGTTTTAATCTGACGATTTCCAACCCCAACCAAGTTGACTGGTGTGGTCATCGGAATTAAATGGCATTTAACTCTAAAATCCTTAAACATGCGTTGTGCTGCTGTGTTCGTAATTAACGAAAGTGAAGAACCTGTGTCTAACAAACAGATTTCTGGCCTATTACCAACATCAAAAACTAAGTGTGGACGTGAATATTTAACCTTAGATTTGTTTAAAACTATGTTCACTTGAACGTTATCAGCGTTAGGCGCTGTTTGCTCCGAGAGTCGAGTGATGCTTCTCCTCGCTGCTCCGACTCGAAGCTAGTATCAACCTCTGACACTAGATGGTGCAGCTTGTACCATCTGTTGCCCGGTTGAGCGGAAATGCTCGTGAGCAAGTTTCTCGCTCTCCCAACGATGAGTGTTTCGCTGGTGACGCATTTGGGTCGGCAACATTTTTGCTGTCCCAAAACGTTAAGCAGATTGTAGGCTCAAACGTTCCTACAACTGTTGGAATTCTGATTTTCCAATCTTTCTGCGTTGTTGGTGAAATACCAATAGATGTGCCCGAAGGCATGTTAACTGTCTTTATAAAATGAATCATCTGTATGTTTGAATTAAACTGTGCGTTCGTGACCTAATAAGCAATAACTATCGGCTTTTTAGTATCAACTGGGTTTAATTCTGAATGAAAATTTGTAGAATCTTAACCATCTTCGAATAGAGCTACTATTACTGAGTCACAAGTTAAATCGTATTTATCGTTAACTGGGTTTAAAGCATTTGTAAATTCATTTACGAGATTTTTGTTACTCTCTATAGACCTCGCTACGTATTTTGATGGAATTTTGCCAAAATATGATGCTAAACGTGGTAATGCTAGCGTGCGATCTGGCAAAGAAGTTTTTGCTGATGCCATTCGACGTTTGAGTACAAATCTAGCATTAATTTATTTGCATTCTCTTCTGAAAATAATGAAACGAATTTTACGTTTAAAGAATGAGTATTATTTATCTCATTAGTTTGATTAACAGGAGTTTGAGCTTGAACTGAGCTGACGTGTGGATTTTGATGGTCATTATTGCTCTGTTCTGACTGATTTAAGTTTAGTCCTGAATCCCTGTTCACATTCAGACTAGCTCGTTTTTTGAATTGCAACCACTTTGACACGAGTCATTGGGCTCATTTACGTCTGTAGCGTGTTGCGGAACACGGTTTTGGCTGTTGTTATTTTGCCGTTGCTGATTTTGGTTCTGATTTTGATTTCTATTTTGGTTTTGGTTCTTCCCGTAATTATTATTATTATTACCAGAATTTTGATTTTGTTGCCCGTTATTGCTAGTGTTAGTTTGGAATGCATATGGGTTATTTTTTCTGTTAAACTGAATAGAATCCTTATTGTCAAAACCAGAAAAACAATTTCCGCGTTTACCACGGTTATTTCCCCTGTAACGGTTACCTCCGCGACCGTATTTGGTGTTAAATTTATTTGTTTGAAATCCTCCTTCTTGTTTAGGTTTCTTCCAACGTTGTCGGACTGTATGTAAGTTTTCATCTTTTGTACGACATTCTCGTTTTAGATGCCCTGGGGCTGAACAACGGTGGCAGATTTTAACTTGGTTTACGTTAGTGTTAACTGCGCTAACTTTAGCTTCGACATTTTTAGGTTTAGCATTGCTAAGCTTAGTTATGCCTTTCTCTAAAGAATTCATTTTATCTAGCATTGTGACAAAAGCTAAATTGTTTGTATCTGCGTTAGAAAGTTGTTTACTGCCTGATTTATCTGAGTTACGATCATTTTCATCGCCTTGATATCCAGCTAAAACTGAACGTTTATAAATGGCTGAATTATACGTATCCCTGAACGTAGTTTGCATTTGAGATGTTACATGAGATTCGATCTCCCGTGGCATGGTGTGTAAAAATACTGAACGCACACCATCATCCTTAGCTAGCTGTTTAAAAGCTCGCTGTGCATCCGAATCGGAAGGTTTAACTCTCCAAAGTTGTGAAGCCATTTTCTCTAGCCTGGCAGCGAAAAGTTCGATAGTTGTCCCTGTTTGAGTCGCGCTGTGTGGAACGACGTAGGTGTGACGATTTCACCTCCGCAACCAAATCTATCGACTAACATTTCTGTAAAGCTGTCCCAATTTCGAGAAGTGGCTATATGCGGATTCATGGCTAAATAAATTGCAACTGGACCTGTACATTACTACATGCAGCTGAAACTAGTTCTGAATCCTGTAGTGAAGGATCTAATGTTCGCAAATTTTCGACCATTAATGCGAAAGTGAAAATGTCTAATGAGTCGTCCCCTGCAAAAGGAAGGATAGCTTTCTTGGCTGCTCGTAATTCTTCCCAAAGTCTAGATTTTGTTTGTATATCTCTAGTTTGAATAGTTTTTAACACTTCTAAATGATTATCATTTACTGCCTTAAGATTATCACTATTTGATTGCAAGCATACTGCTAAAGTATGATCTAAACTCTTTTGAAGGCGCGATTCATCCATCGAATCACCCTGTCGTCCGTTACTATGGTTAGGGGTTAAATTTAGTGGCAGTTGATTACCATCTGAAATTTGGGAATTTATTACTACATTTGGAGTAATAGGAATATGGGAATGATTCGGTATTTGCGAATTTATTGGCACTTGAATATTAAGCGGTGTTCGAGCGCTTGTTTGCATTTGCAAGGTAGGCATAGTTGGTGTTAAGATTAGTGTTACCCGATTGTGATGCGACGTTACTAAGTCTAACGGCACTGTTTGGGTTAAAAGCGTATTTTGATTTGGTGGCAAATTATGATTCAGTGGCAAATTATGATTTGGTGGCAAATTATGGCTTAATGGCGCATTTTGGTTAGCGTGCACCTGATCAATTGGTGGCACTTGATTATTTAATTGTACTTGAGTACTAAGTGGTACTTGGGAGTTTAAAGGTGCTTGATTTGCACGTTTATTACGTGGAGATCTAGATCTAGTTCGATCTTTAGCTTTACTCTTATTTCGAGCTGAGCGATTAGCTGAGCGAGATTGAACACGTTTTGGAGGAGGCAAATTTACTGCATCATCGATCTCGTCGATGGTATCAGAATACTCTGATTCTGTATCCGATTCATTTTGAGTAGTATTAGTATTGTCTAAATTAGTAGTACTGACTGAAGCATCTGTGAATTCCACAAAATCTTGGCAATTTACTGGCCTTCTAATTTGTCTGCCTCTCGAAGAGACTTGAACTGTGCCCCTAGCACGATTACTTCTAGTTCTAGGCATTATTTAACTAGATTTTACTAGATTTAACTTGATTTTAAACAAATATTTAAGCTTAAAGTAGTTTTAAACTTAATTTGTAGCACAAGTCTTAAGTTTTAACCACTTTGAAAATTTTGTACAATTTTCTACAAATTTGCACCAGAACGATGATTTTTCCCTTTAAAATGGAAAATAAGGAATTTTTCCCAAATTTTAACACGTGAAGTCGGCAATAATTTGACGGTGGTTATTTTAAGAGCAACCACGATCAATTTCACACAAAATTAGCACTGTAGTGACTAATAAGCCAAATGAACTGAACTAAATTTAGGCCTATAAGTTTAACCCAAATTTAACCAAAATTTCCTCTTATTGTGGAAAATTCAAAGCAAATACACAAGATAATACACTTGAACATATTTCATAGCATTGAACATGTCAATAAACTATTTTCCTAAACATTTGCAAGATACAAGCAAAATCAACAATGTTATTTTCCAACAAAGCTTAACCAGCAGCTATTTTCGTGAATACTAAATTTTCCCGTACTTTTGATTGTTAAAATAACAAACCAACTATCGTTGTTGATTATTGGGGTAAAAAAAACCAGACCCGAATTTTAACGCTAAATTTCAGCTTTTTAAAGACTGTAAAGTGCGGAAAATGGCAGTATTTTCTACAAAATACAACTGAATGCTCGTAAATTAGTATTATTTTTCTTTTCGGGCATTAGGAGAATTGAATCACACTTATGACTCCATTGTAATGTTCTATTCCAGTGACCATTTGACCAGAATAAACATTATCGTCTAGGATGGCATAAGGGCAAACAATTGTATAAAACACTAATCAAGTATAAAATAGGTAGGCTAAATAATAAGCAAACATCCAATTATACTGGGCCTTTAATCAACACTCCGCTGTACACAATATTGACCCCACACATGGCCAATTAAATCAATGACAGATTGTTATGATTTGATTGTATGATTACAATTATCGGCAATGAGTCGAACGAATGGCATTACGGATTAAGTCGAGCGGTAAACCTAATTATTATGATATTCTCTATATTAATTAAAGGAATCTCGGGTTAATTTAGTAGCGTACGGATTGGTACTAGTTAAGCATGAACACTATTAGCTATCGCTAATCAATCAGAATACTTAGCTCTATAATAGAAGCTTGAGTGCGGCCATGGGCCCACGGCTTCGGCTGAGCGGCGACGCCTCGTCTCTAGCCCGGCACGGCAATCTGCCTGGCGTACTTCTTGGTTGCGGCCTTCGGAATTGACTGGCGTGAACTAGTTAACAACAGTTAAGCGGCTGGTGATCGGATGATATCACGCATTCCGAGGTTCAGTTTATATACTGTGGCGTTATCGGCCATGATCAATCCATTGTAGTATTGATTTATTATTGAAATGCTAAATATAGTAACATTTGGACAGCTTGGGCCCTTATCATTAAATGGGACCTCTCCGCCTGTCAATCATTCTATTGTTGCGTTCGGGTTCATTAATTGTTCCCCGTACACGGCACTTTGAAGGTATATGACGCCATCCCGTGTGGGAGTGACTTGTTATTCCACGAAGTGCTCGATCACGAGCGACGATCTTATCATAATTAAATCTAGTTCTAGAAAGTCATTTAGGTTCTACGAAACTGTCGTAAATAATGTCAGCTGGTAATGCCATCCTTTAAACTCTAACAATAGGTGTAATTACACTTGTTCAGTCTCAAATGATCTTGCCGCCTCTCGGTCGTCTTTGAAGAAGGACTCCCAATTATAATTGCTGTCTGGAGTCGTTTTGATCTATCCGAATAAATACTCGGCTCATGCATTTTAATAAATGTATGATATTATGCAATTATGCATTCAATTAATTAATTGTATTGTTTCTGTTATGAATATTCATTAAGCCATTATTAATTTCCCTACACCGGCTTGGGGGATGGAGCGTCGGTGTCCTATTCTAGGCCTAACCTTAATGCTTCCGGTAATTACACTGACACCAACGGTGGATTAATTTAATTGCTTAACGAAGTATAAAGCTAAAATGGGCTACATAATAATTTACACCAGAAACAATCAATCTACTAGGGAACGAACCTGAAGTTTAAAAACTCTTGGTTTTTATTTTAAAACATCAGAATGATAAACTCGAAATATAGCATAATGGCTGCGATTACATTGAGAGTCAATCGATTCACATTCCAAAGCAGACGACATCATTTACGCACCTCTCAAAACAACGAAAACCAGTTTACAATTTTCACAAATTTTCGACAGCTTTGAAAAAATTAAAAAAAATATATCTCCTGCTGTCTTCTTCAGGTGACAAAGAAATAAAAATACTAGTTACATCACACTGTACTGTTCGACGCCTGACTGTCCGACGCTGATTTGAACGAAGCACGTGCGTGCGTAGCCTCCAAGAAATAAAAGGCCCGCATCTAAACGTCTTTCTTGCTACTCCATCGTGCTCGCAGCCGCTCTGCCAGATCTTTCCTCACCAAATGCTGGATTGCTGGTGTCGAAGATGGTCGGAGGTTCATCAGCTCTCTCCCGTCAATTTCGTGCCTAACTATAGCAGGCGAATCGAGGCACCTCAAATGTTTATCGCTAACAGAGTTTGACTTAATCAGCGTAGTAGTCTTCTCCCAATCAATGCTGTGTCTGGTGGCCATGTGGTGGGCTGCCACACTGTTTTCCTCATCCTCTTTTCTGGTGTCTGCCATATGTTGTCTCACTCGGTTTCTTACACCTTTTCTAGTTTCACCTATATATACAGCGTCACAGCCACCACAAGGAACATTATATACTTCTTCTCTTACATTCACTATTCTGTTTAAGGCTTCTTCCTCCTCCTCTCTCACTTCCGTTCTAGTGTGCACAGAATGATAAAGAAAATAGCACTTTTACATTTAGTTCACTAGTTCAGCTTTTGGCAAGTTTGCAAAAACAAATAATTCAAGAATTCTAGAATTCAAGAATACATTAGAAATTCACTTTGATACAAGAACAACGAAGTTGTTTCTTAAACACTCTTAAATTAGATTAGAAAAAGCATTTTTATCTTGGGTTCCAATACTGGAATACCCAGCAAGCTGATCCGCATCCGCTAAGTTGCAACTATATTTGACAACTGTAGTTTTCAAGTCGTCCCACAGTTATTTTTCCTCGCGAGGATCAAACCGTCCCTTTGTTTACATTTAAAAAATGAACAAAGAATGAAACTTACCAACCATAAAGACTCCAAGCTAGAGGTTAATTTAAGTTAGACTATAAATTTAGAATTGGTGGGTCCTAAAGATAAACTTCTAAAGTTAAACTAGTTACTTACAATCACTACCATTTTGCCCGGCATGGGAATCCCGGACGTGACATCTACACTCCCGACCGGCGTGACCCTTCTAGCTTGAGAGATCTGTGAGCTGTGCTGACTGAGCTGTGGAGGGAGGGCAACTGGGGCTTTTTATGCTGGAGCAGCGGATTTTCTCTACCTTAGCGCGGACGGGTAGGAGAGCTACGGGGGTCTGATTGGTGGAGGGCCAGGAGAACAATTGGAAAGTCGGCAGAGCAAAGGGTTTTGGTGTAGAGCCGTTTGAAGGAGTAGGGAATGGTTAGATATCGGCCAAATTGATTTTTCAACTCTTGAACTTTAAGAAAGGCCTTTGCATTGGGAAATTGATTATGGATTAATTATTTACAAATGCACATCGTGAATTGGCTCTGGTTAAACCTTAGTACTTTAGTTTGGGTAATACATAAAGTATTACTATTAAATTTTACAAGCTTTAACTGAAAACTGCAGTGTTATACACCACAACTAGTTTTGGCTGGGGGAGAATTGAGGATTCGAAGTTTTATGCATAGTTTGACTTTCGGATTTCATGGGAACAGATCTTTTATAAATATCTTTTGGTTTTAATAGAAGAACAAGCTAGTAGTAACATTCGGATGGGTCAGTCGAGTTTTGTAGAGAATTAAAGCAAAACATATATACACAAAAATTCGTGTCCGGTGATTGCCGATGTCTTTATTACTTTAGACTAATGGTAGCGTTTGGGTGGCAAAAGATTATTATTAATAAAGTATGAAATAATAAATAGATTAGCTTAGTGAATGCTATAACTCATTTAAGTCGAATAAATAACTTCAAAGTTAAAGGACAGGTGAGGATCGCTGTGGAAATTTTTCATAAAAGTTGCAGCTGTTCAACATAATAATAAATATCACACTTACAAAGTTGTCTGTACAATTAAGTATGAGGTTAAGTACCTTCGTAGAGGAAGCCCCTCCTAATAAACACTAAGCTAATGTCTTTGGGATTTTTGCCCTAAAATAAAAGCAATAAAAATAGAAAATACAAATAATATTACAGGTTTTGATAATGGCGGCCATGGTGAAGGAGCGCTGCGGTAATTTTGGAGTAGTTTTCCAATGGCTATTGTGAAAGTTCTGTATGGAATTCTTGAGATTTGGCTTCCTGAAGACTTAGATAATGTGTTGGGCTATTAAATGGTTGGAAGATGGGCCTTTTCTGTCCATTAATACAAATTTGGCTGATGGTTAAAGACCGAGGTCTTTTTGCGTTTTGTTGCGCTCAATAAAAAAAAATTTGCTTTTTTTGGCGGCCTGTCATTACAGTTTGTATTTTCGCGTAGTGTATAATTGAAAGTTTTACTTTAGGCCCCTAAACCTAAATTACTAGTTCAAATTTAAATTAACCTCTAGCTTGAATTTTTATGTTTTAACTTCGTACATCGGCAGTTTCTGAAATTAGTTAATCATAAAACGTCAGGGTGGTTCCCTTCCTAACAACCATGTCTATCTTACTTCCTGCTTAAATTCCTGCTTAAAGTCCTGCTTAAATTGCTAGTGCTCCCGTTGAGCCGATCTAGTTTAAATTTAACTGGAAGGTTAGTTGAGTTTGTGGGAGTTTGAACGCAAACAACATACTGTAGGCCTAATTGTAACTTGCGGCTGCATATTATATTTAGGATGTTGAAACAGACCTGAGTGAACTTCCTTGATGTGAAAGGTTACTGATTTTCTAAATGCCAAAGTTCGTTTGTTGAATTTAATAATGTAAATTCGTTTTGCTTTACTTAAAGCTTTCAGTTGTAAAAACGTGTTAAAATGTAAAGTGCTTTTTATATTTTATTAACTGTCTATAAATAAAACCAAGAGTTTTAAATGTCAGTTGTTTTTACCCCGTTATTAGAGTGGATTAGTCTCTTATGCGAACTGTTTGTGTGTGTGTGTGTGTGTGTCTGTCTGTCTGTCTGTCTGTCTGTCTGTCTGTCTGTGTTCGCGCTGTAGCGTTTTAACGAATTATCGGATGTCTGTCAAATTTTGCAAACAGATTCTATGGCACATTTCTAGGTCTAAGTTCGAACATGATCGATTCCGCCGGGGAAATCGTACACTAGAAATAATCAAAGATTTTTGTTCGCAGCAAACGTGCGAGATTCGTTATTTTTTCTTCAGCCGACTGACGTCATCCATCCACGACCAATTACTGGGAACTATGTAGCCTTCGTCAGCGGTGGACGTCACCACCAACCGACCAATGACTGGCAACTTGATCAATTTTATTCTACGGACCACTGACGTAGGTACTGATCTTGTATGTACGAACTGGATAACAAAGTTATATAGTCTAAGGCCGGCATGCGCGAAATCAACGTAGGCTTGGGCTACTTGTTTGGACAATCTTTCATGACTTTACTGCGTAGTACTTTTTACGGGAGGGTGGGGGAAGAAGAAATATTTAAAACAACTTCTACTGTATTACATTTGTTTTTTTGTTGTTAAAGGAGGGGAGGGGGAATCAAACTCATAAAACTACTTTTGGGCAATGACTGTGCTATCTCGATATTTCACCCTCATCAGTCGTGTGATATGGCAACGTGCAGTCAGATAAATGAAATGTGCAAAACGCCAAGACTAAACGGTTTGGAGGCCTCCCGTATCATAAAACTGCCAAACGATGCTGGATTTTTTAATGTTGATTCTGTTCACTAGTGTTCTAAATAAACTTACAGTTTAAAATGAAACCGATTGAAGAATCGTAGTGGGTTTGTCTTTAATTTAGAGGTGTGCGCTGCCGTGCCATTCAATGCAGTTGATCAAAGCATGTATGGGGGTGGGGGGAGGGGGGGGGATTGAGTCAAAAAACTAGAAATGCAAGCGACCACTGTTTTTATGGTTGCATACGTGTCATGGAACCGTGGCCAAGAAATCATTTGGATGTTTGGATTGTATTCTTAAGAGGGGTAATTATTCACAGGTGTTAGACAATTAGTAGCCATATCGAGCGCTATTCGCAAGGGAAAACTAATCGACTCTCACTGTAATTGGTTTAATCAGGTTTATTAATTATAGAGTTAAAATATATTGTAAACCTCCTTTTATTCTTAACTCAGGATTTGCTGCAATTAATGTCACTCGACCTGGTGGCAGCGCGTATAGTGTAAAATAGTACTTGTTAGCCTATTTAATTTTATAGGATATTTTCGATCCGTTCCCTACATCGGGCCCGTAGCCACGACTGTGCTTTGATAAACCAACAGAACACCGAAAGTATTATTTTTAACAAGACCAAAGTCTACCTGATGTTGGGGATGTTGCAAGCACCTCAGCTGTCGTTGCATCCGCCGTTACAGCAGGTATTACATTTTATATATCTAAAATTTAAAAAAAAGTTTGAATTACCCCTTTGCCACCTTAGGTGCATAAAAAAACAGGTAATTGAGATTTTCGAAGGCAACCAAAAACATATCTTTCCAGCAGAACTGGTTAAACATAGTTTTTGTTGCCCAAACCGAAAATATACGTTAACTGTTTTACAACAGGCGACCCGCCCTTCCTCTCCTCTCGATTTGCCATGGTAACAATTGAAAGTATTAAAAGACATGATGATCGAAGCTGCGCCAGCGTTTATATAAGGAGGACTGCGTCCGCGCATGCGCAGTGGGATACCTACGGGACTGGCAGGGAAGCCAACTATCTGTCTCTGGAAGAAGCACTGAGAACTCAAGAGTGCATAAAAAAACAGGTAGTGTATTTTTTCGGTTTGGGCAACAAAAACTATCTTTAACCAGCTTTGCTGGAAAGATATGTTTTTCGTAAGGTTCATAAACGAACCGTAACTGCGCCTACTCTTTCTTTTCTCTTTGTTTATACTCATTCGCCATATTTCATGAGATTGACTAGATTCATTTTCATTACTGAATAAATATTTAGCCTACCATTTACTAACTGTATTTAGGAAAAAAGTGCTGTTTCCGATGATCAATGCTAATTTTCGTTTGCTTCGCTCAGTCAATCAGCGCAAACATTTCCTGAGAAACGGGACCGAATCAATGTAACCATTAAAAACCGCACATCACGTGTAATTTGTGTTGGTTCTGCACTTTACATGGGTTTTCTTGTTTTACTTAAAATTTTAAGTATTTTTTTTTACCTTCTGCTTAGTACAGATTTTTCCATTGGCTTCTGATCACTTGGGTTTCTGATGAACCCTCACTTGACGAAATAGCTGCAGAACGACAATTGAAAACGTCAAGGTTTAAATGAAAGTTAAGCCTACACAAGACACTAACTCGGATCCAAATCAGCTCATGTTTTTGCACAAATAAGGAAGGGACCGGCTGATTACTTCCAAATTTCAAACGTGTCATAAAATAATAAACGCGTGTTTACTGATTGTCAATGAGAACAAAAAGTCATTAGTCCGTTGCTGCCAGATCATTGTTGATGGACGTTCCAGATAATTTCGAAAAAAAATTGGCAACAATCATGACGTCATGTATTGTTGCGCCATTGTTGGGTGATTGTTGCCGAGTTTTGCAAATGGTCATTTTTCGTTAATTAGACACAGGTCGGACTTTAAAAATACGCCTACACAACGAACAGATTACTTTGCTTTCATTCGACAAACTTCTCATATTTGTAGCATTCTACTTCCAGAGGAGAAGACGAACTACCCCAACCAACCAAGCATAAATTTGATGAGGAAAGATATAGATTTGGGCTGATAGAAAACCCTGGTTCAATTTTATTTAGGAGTTTGGCATTAAGTAAAAGAAGGTTGATGATTGGAATTGTGGTCTGTTTCTTTCTAGGTTGCCCTAGATGTATTGCAAACTATTGTGCGAAGTAGTTCAGCACCCCTTTCTTCCAACCTGATGGCTACATTTCCTATAGCCTGCCAGTGCGTCCTTCGGACAGACGACAATTCTACTCTTCAGGTATTATTTTCTTTTCAGTTATTTTTGTTGAAGTGTTGGGTTTTGTATTCCAGATGAGTTTACAATTCTGTGTTACGGCCACACAAAAAAATTATTTGGTTTACAGGCGAGGTTGCAAATTGAAGTACCAGCCAACCAGGGATTTTATTTTATTTTATTTAACTGAGCACGTTTCTTCGACATGTACCTAGTACAACTCAACAGAATGTAACAGCGTATGCAATGACAATAGGTGCTTGTTGGCATTTAACAGAACTCTGGTGTACTCTTCTAGCAGAGTCAGGCTCGAACTGGCTGTAGTGCCATAGTGCCATTGTGCCATGGCACGGACGCCCTTTGGCTGTCTCACTTCTGTGCCCCTTGGGCAATTACCCCCCCCCCCCTTAAAAAGAATAATTAATGCTCTATTTCGGTGTGCATTCTTTTGGTGGTCGTTCCTTTCAGGCAAAATAGTTTTTTCTTTCCTTTCCATTCATTTGGATTTCCAAACCTTTTTTGTAACTCACCCCCTCACCCTTTCCACCCAAGGGATAAGTCAATTAAAATTTTAAAAATCTTCCCACAAATGCATGTCGTATACGTAGAACCCTGGTAATTCCAAGTCGGCCTGAGTAGTGGAGTGTTTTTGAAATTTGTGAATTAATTTCGTTTAAACCCCGACTGTTGTATTTAATGTTAGACATTACCTAAAACAGTACAAACCTTTTTCTAGTCAAAATTGATTAGTGTATCTTTCTGTGAACTCAGAACAGTTCGATTGAGAATTTTCATAATCTGAACAAAAATTCCGTATGCTTTTAATTCAAAGCCTTCTTGTGAAGTTTAATCATAAACTAGTTACTGAATGTAAAATGCTGCTTATACATGTTAAATTAAAACCAGGAGTTTGAAACCCCGTGCTGTTTTCCGAGACTGGTTAATTTGAGAGTGTTCAATAACTGAAAAATCATCGTTATTCAAACATTAGTATTTAAGCAAATTATCGGGCCCGCAGTTGGTGGCAGTGACTAAGAAAGTAAATTAACTTGAACTTGCCTTAGTCTCAGCTTACAACCCCGATCTCAATCCTTACTGGAGTAGAAATAGTTGTGCTTTTTCCGTAAAAGTAAAAACAGTCACCAGTCAAGTTAAAAATGCAACTATTAAACACACCAGACTAGTGGTGCGATCTCAAGCACCCCAAGGACAGACAGCACTGCTACAACGGTTGCTCGGGCATGAAAATATGTTCTGTCCAAAAATGTACAGCATGACATTTTCTTCAAAAAATGATCTATTGTAAGGGCTTTTTGGCCAAAACCCTTTTGGAGAGGATACCGGGACTCCACCTGTCAAAAAAACCTCCGGGAAACTTCGTTTTAACGAACTCTGTTTTTTTTTCCCCCCAAGTCTTGGCGCCCCCCGCCCCTGACTTGTCCGACCTCCAACTTCAAACCACTGAATCTCCAGGAGTTACTACCAGAATTGGCCCACATTAGCAATTCTTAATAGCCACAACTTTATACTTTCATTCTGCGAAAACAGAACTCAAAATTTCCTTCTGGTACGTCAGCTACAAGCCTAAGAAAAAGTCACCAAACTGTGCCGCGACGCACACACTTCCGGTCAACGTAACTCCAACCAATTTGTATAAACGTATTTATTTCTTTTCGATTTTTATAGGCATTGTAAACGAGCGCCACCGAAAAACGCCTGTTTTTCAAAAATTTGAAATTTTTTTTTCTTGAGGCACCAAATGCCTCGCCGAGGCATATTTGGCAGTTTTCGCAATAATGGTCCGATTTCCACAAACTCTTCAACGTTTAATAGCCTGTCCAAATACAAGACTCTTGGGGAAGCCCAAATCCGGACTTTCCACCAGGAAGAAGAACCATAAAACTACGTTTGAAGATCACCTCAAACTCACCACATCGCACTTTCGTCATGGCCGCCATTATGAAACTCTGTACTTTTATATTTGTATTTTATCCTTTTCTTTTTAGGGCAAAAAGCCCGAACAGGACTAGCTTAGTGTATTGTAACAGGATTTATACAGACAACCAATTTGAAGTGTGATATTTTTTATTGTGTTTGTCGGCCGCAATCTATATGAAAAAATTCCACAACGATCGGATTTTAACTTTAAAATTTTAAACGTTAAATGTTCTCTGTAACTTAATGCGTTATAGCATTCAACTAGCTAGTTTATTTAACCGCATTTATACTTTATTTATATTCTTTTACCCCCAGAAACGCTATCATATGTCCAAACGTATAAACGCATTACGACCTGGCATTCTACCGGACACGAATTTTTCAGTGTATATATGTTTATTTTAGTTCTCCTC
>JAHWFP010050130.1:0-11928 GCA_023313725.1 Lithobius niger | reverse complement strand
AATCGTAAAAAGGTTATACTATGTTATAATATTCGTCAGCCGCAATTCTGCTTATCGGGTTGATTCATTCATTAATACGGGCTGCTTACCTTTCAAGGCTTCCCTGCGTAACAAGCTTACAGGCTTGCAGTACATTGCTCCTGCCTCGTGCTTGTTGCCATTGGATTGGAGTTGTTGCTTGTTGGGAGTATTACAAAAAATTCACAGTACGCACAAATCAAAACTCATACTATTGCGTGAGAAAAATTGTAGGCCGTGCAGGGCCCCTTGAGTGACCGGGCCTGGGTACAGCGGGTTCACCTGACCCCCCCCCCCCCCCCCGTTGTGGGGGGGCCAGGCTGTAGCCACACACTATTGAGAGTATGCTAATATTTGAATCGGTATACTTTTTTTCCACTGAGGCTGCAGTGCACGACCAGACAGATTTTGAATGCAGTAACAATCGCCTATAAGCCTGGATGCTGTAAGTATGCTACGGCGACCTTGATGCATGACCACTATAAGTATCCTCAAAATAATTTAGGATAGGGGCTGAATCTTGCAACTGTTCAAAGACGTCAAACGCACTGTTTTGGTGTGTTGATATCACTCCTTTAAAGTCCGAACCGTTCGGAACTTGGCGGTCCCTTTTACCAGTTTTGGTTTTTGACATGATTGTTGGTTACACGGAACTGGTCGGAACTTCGGAATCAGGGCTTATAAGCTGTAGATTGTCGGGTATCATTGAAAGAACATAAAAAATAACCTTCCTGACTATTAAAATGCTTCATTGCTCACCGCCTGAAACGTTGTTTTTTTTTTTTGCAGCAAAGGAGAAGAGCAAAAAATATTTTCGGTTTCAACAGGTAAATTTTTTACAAGTTTTTTTGTTACCTTCGTTGTAGTACTTAATTTTATCCATTTAACCAATGAGCATTATGAGCATTATACAGGGAGCATTATACAGGGTCCGGCACTTACGGTCCGGCACTTACGGTCCGGCACTTACTTGTTGATTGTCGCCATCTTGATGGTGTTCGTCGTCGGTTCCATCTTCCGCATGACATTGCGCGTCAGTTGGGCGATAAGTCTGTCCTCCTGTCCGGTGTTTTTCAATTTTTGCAGGAGGTACAGATGTATGACAAGATTTAGATTAGGGGTTTGGATAACACCTCTGTAATGTGTGGTGCAGTGGCAACCGGACCACTGCGCTGTGACTGAGGTTGGCGCTAATGACCAAGTTGTCGACGCGCCATTAAGCCTCAATCCCCCCCCCATTATACAGGGATTATGAGCATTATACAGGGATTTTTATGAGCATTATATGAGCATTATGAGAATTATAAGCATTATACAGGGATTATGAGCATTATATGAGCGTTATACAGGGATTATGAGCATTATATGAGCATTATACAGGGAGCATTATGAGCATTATACAGGGATTATGAGCATTATGAGCATTATACAGGGATTATGAGCATTATACAGGAATTTTTTAACCCTATGTAGACACTTAAAGGGTGGATTCTATGCTACAAAGGAAGAATAAAAGGTCTATAAACACGTGTCTGGAAATGCTCCCTAAGAGCACTGTGGCCCTTCGAAGGTGACCCCCAAAACCCGGTACTACCTCAATAACTCGGAGTCCGTTTGAGTTACAGTCATAAGCTTTGGTGTGCAAAATGACAGCAAAAATGGACCTGAATCCACTGTATTGGCAAGATGAAATTCAATCAGTAGGGGGCCAAAATAAATTGCCAATGTTCAGCATTGTACCACGTCCCCTACCAGAAATGGATTCCCCAGAAAGGGACCCACAAAATGGACCCTCTTATTGTAAATTGGTTTTAAAGGAAAATGATTTGAAAAAAGGCACGCCTTCGTGATTCAAATTGATCGGGGAAAAAAACCTTTTTTTATGTAATAGACAAGACCCAGTTAGCCATCACAGGGCAAACGCAGTACTACTATGGATTTCAATCGCATCATGATGAGATATGACGTTCAGGTCCGAGTCATTCAGTCCGGCAGCATTGCTTTTGTGTTCATGTTGCGATTCATGTCCGAGTTATTGAAGTCCGACATTATTGCTTCTGTGTTCACTTTGTGTAAGCCCGAGTCATTCAAGGCCGTGTAATGCCCGTTTACAGTAACGAGGAAATGGCCGATATTCATTTCATATATGGACGTAGAAAGAGTAACACCCATGAAGCACATCATCTTTACCAGGCTCAGTATCCATACCACCGCCTTCCCAGCAAGTCCACAGTGTCTATGCATCGACTATTAAGGGTGCATGGCACTGTTCAGCCTCTAAGTAGGCTAATGATTGTGTAAGACCTAGGACTGTTCGGACAACAGCAGTCGAAGAGGTGATGTTGGAAATGGTCGAAAAAACCCCATCAACAAGCAGAAGACAAATTCCTTCCGAAGTAGGGGTTTCACACATTGCATGAACAGCTCCTGTATCCATACCTTCTTCAGCCAGTACAGGCACTGCTAGACAGAGATCACGCACCGAGGTTGGAATTCTGCCAATGGCTATTTATTACACCAGTGTTCTCGGAATCCACAATTCATGCATATGATTCTGTTTAAAGATGAGGTACAGTTTACAAGAGATGCTATTATGAACTTCCATAGCAATCACATCTGGGAAGATGAAAACCCCCCTACAGTCGTACAATCAAGGCACCTGCGGACATGTATGGGATGGAATAGTGTGGGTGAGGGGGGATTGAGGCTTAAGGGTGCATCAACAGCCAGGTCATTAGTGGCAACCTCGACATTTTCTGGAAAAGATTTTCCCGATTAATTATATCACACGCCACTGCATGTGAAGCAAAAAGGCTATTTTATGCACTATGGTGCTCCAGCACAGTTCCAAAATACTATCCGAGACCTTCTGTGCAATATCTACCAGAATTACTGATGGATTGCTAAAGGGAACCCCATCGCCTGACCCACATGTTCCCTAGAGGGAAATCCCCTCTTTGGGGACATTTGAAGACACACTGGTCTACAGTAAGCCAGTTCCAGATGTTTAGGTACTCTATAAGCGGATAGTGGTTGTTTTCATATCGGTACGAAATACCTCTGGAAGTCTTGAATGAGTACTGCAGTCAATGTGACGACGCATTGAAGCATGCATCTGGGATGGAGGGGGGTATTTCGAACATTTACTTTAAATGTGGCAATATCTTTCAATATCTTGTGGCAATTTGTTGGGTATCCCCAAACGTTGTGAGACGTCATATTGTGATGTACTACTGACAATGCAGTGATTAATCTCCTTTGTGTCATTCATTTTACTCTTGAGATTTGTGCACGGCACTCGTATGGTTTTTGTGCATTGGAATTTGCCAAGTTGATTCGTGTGGGGACACATTGAGGGACTCCAAAGCCAGGAACATGGTGCTGATTGGAAGCATGTGATGGAAATCCGTGTAATATTGTAATCCGTAGTAATCCGTAGTTGACCTGTAATGGCCAACTGGTTCTTGCATGTTACATAAAGCAAGGTTTTGTTCGTTCAATTTAACCCATGCAGTGCCTTCAATCCATTCTTCTCGAATCCGGTTGGTCCTACTGGTTTACGACAAGAGGCTCAATTTGTGGGTCCCTTTCTGGGGAATCCATTTCTGGTATGGGACGTGGTTACATAAAAATTGGGGCTTGGGGGAGGGGGTGGCAAAGTCTCCCCCCACCATTTCGGCCGCTCCCTGGGTGGATTTCATCTTGCCATTGCGGTGGATTCTTAACCCTTAGTCTGTTATTTTACACAACAAAGTTTATCACTGTAGTTCACACGGATTCCGAGTTATGGAAGTGGGGGCCACCTTCGAAGGGCCGCAGTGCCCTTAGGGACCATACCCGGATACATGTTTTTCTGATGTTTTATCCGTTCTTTGTATCATATAATATAATTCACCCTTTAAGTTTCTGCGTAGGGTTTAGAAACATGAAAGCATCCTATTTATAGCCTACTATTGAAGACACGAAAAAAAAAACACGTGTTAGTTTCATGTAAGTTTCTGAAAAAGTATCATGCTTGTCGCATAGCATATGCCAAATGCCAGCAACCTAGAGAAATGACTTGCATGCATATCCCAGTCACGCTTGTTAAAGCTATCAGAGGTACATTTTAAGACAAGTAAACAAAATAAACACAAAAAAGTAAATCGTACATTAAACATAGCCTAGATTCCGTAGGTCTTTATTACAGATTTGTATTTCGATGAGATGATTTACCGGCATTCAAAGCATCACACTCCAGATCACAATTCAGACCCACGTGGCTTCTGAGCCATCTCCTCACTGCCATGTGACAGACTTCCTGAATTCTCTATGGAAGGGAGATTGGTGGAATTAACAAATAACGTTAATAAGAGCGTAGTTCCTCAGTTGCTGATGCCCTTTGCTACATTTTCTACATTAGCTAATTGTATTAACATATTAACTTTGTACGTTTCAGTGGCATATACTCTGAAAAGCAATACTGTTCCAGTATAGAAGGGAAAGTGGTATAGACTGTTCCAGTCCCACATTTGCTTTTGGTCTTGGCAGAAATTACATCTTTTCCACTTGCACAATGGGCCCTGGTTCACCTGGCATGGGATACCCACATTTTTGTTCATGTAGGCCTGGCACAAAAATCAACTCGATTTCTTAGGCGTGTTTTGGGTCGGATGTCCTTGTGCCATAGTTTGTTTCGTATTGGCTTATAACGGTTGCACTGACCTCTAGGTGTAATCACTGAATCATTTGCAGCCTGTTTCATTGGTTTATTGGTATGAAATAAGTTTAACAAACTCTTCTTATCATTCCTTTTGGCGTTAAATCTTTTCCCTCCTATTGCTCGACCATTCTGTACCTCAGGCTTTATGACAGTGGGATATTTTGTTTAAAAGCATACCGGGATTAGGCCTACACATGCAACTTTTAACCGACCCAATATGGTACGTAATTTGATGCGACGCCACTATTTAAAGTATTGGTCTACAGCACTCTACTTTAAATAGTGGCGACGCATCAAACAAAAGTGTAAGACCATTGAATAGTTTTGCAGTAGCTCTTGACATAAATTGCATCTTGTTGCTTTTTGTTGCATTTGGTTCATATGATGGACACTAATTTAGTTGAAATTAATAATTCTAAGTGGTGAGCTATAGAGGCTGCTGCTCTAACTCGGCTTTAAAATGCCACAAATCACATGTATTTATCGCATCTGGTTCAAAGTTAAAACATTCAAGATTTAAAAGATTGCATTTGTGTCAGTGTGCATTCTTGTACACGATTCCTGATACTGATACCGATATTACTGGCCAATACCTAAGTCGATCAATCCCTGAAGACTTACTTTGCTGAAGAAGAACTCAGGATTCACACTTCAGGAACCACTGTGCAATTTACAAGATGTGGTAGCATTTCGTTTTTTTTTAGTAAACGGTTTGAATAAACATCGATGTCGACTGAAAGCAGACTGAGCGTTAGTTCATTTTGCATGTTATTTACCATAGGTGTGAGTAGTGAAAACAATGGTTTAACCAACTTGTCTGTATCTTCCAGTCCCGTCGAACGAATGTATCGACGTGCGGTTTTCTTCATATCCATCTAAAATGATAAATGTTTCCCTCTAAGTGCGATATGGTACTACATACAGCATCTTATACCATTTTAATAACAATTAATGAGTGTGCTTTTTCAATCTTATGATAAAAACATTTTCACTTCTGTTTTACAATGTGTTGATACAGTATGACAAACCCTGAAATTCCCAATAGGAATCAAGAGTATGCATTGGTAAAGAAAAAACTAAGGCAAACAAAAATAACAAGTAAATTCATATTTCACATTCCAGCAATTTGGATAATTATGCTGTATTTTTTTTTGGAATTCGCCGTGTTCCATATTTAATCGAAAACAAAACAAAAAAAGGATATTTTCCACAATCTTTCCATTCCGCAGTTAATTATTCTTGAAAAAGTTTAAATGCGTAATTTTGTATTCCACCTTTCTTCATTGCATCAAGTTAAAATCTTTTTCCATCATACTGCTTGTTTTTTTTTTACGTGCTCCCGACACTCATGTCCTGTTTTGTAGAAATCCGTTTCCCAGAATCCCGTTTTGCTGAAAATAAGAGGTGTTACAATTTTTCTGTGAAGCGGTAATTTCCTTTTCGCATAATCCGTTTTTCACAGAATAATTAATTTTTCCAATTACGAGCCTCGCTCACACTGCCGTGATCCATGCAACTAAAAATATAACATAACATCAGTAATCGCAATTAAACACAAATTCTTTGCACTTAGGAACGCTTCTTTAACGTCTTCAAGTCACATTTTTAAAGAAGGATAGGGCAGCCCTACCCCCTCCTCCCACCCGGACATGGCCGGTTTACAGAGCGTCCTCTGGTGTGCTCCACATTCTCGGGGGCTTCAGCCCCCTAGGACGATTCCACAGCTCTTCGTACGTCGCGTCAGAAAAGGCGTACATTAAATCACTTATGCCGGCTCATCGTTGCAATATCCATGCAATAACCATTACTTACAGACAATTCAGTATGAAAGAAACACAAACAGACAAAAGAATTAAGATTATCGAGATTCCCACTACGTACCTCAATAAAATAGGAATTATTGAGATTCTTACTACGAACACACTAACAAACAAAAACACAACGATCACAGTCATATAGATTTTGATTAGGTGAAACGGTATTTTGAAAAACAGGAATTCCTGTTTCGCAGATATATTCTAATTGTTTTACTCTCTGCTAAGCGAGATTGTGCTAGACGAAATTATGTGAAACGCGAAATTACCCTCCCGACTGTTGAAATTGCTCAATACTCCAGGTATACTACCCAGTTAGCTCTAAAACTGTCTGTTAAGTAAAGATTTTAACTGTCTTATCAACAAAAATGAACAGTATACTGATGACGTCGTGTTTTTTTTTACCAGTCACAATATTTTAATGCGAACGCGATCTAAGCTTTAAACCCTGGATCTAACTACATCTAATGAAAGCTTGGACGAATGTTAACGGGAAATCACAGTACTTTCATGCAAACGGGAAATCACAACAATGTTCTATTAAACCGGCCATATATGGAGTGAGGGGGGCCTGCCCTAGTTACTAATAATTACTATAGGCTTTAAATAATTTTTAACTATATAATTATGCCAAGTAAGTAATGGACCATATCGGTGAAATCAGCCAAATTTAGCGAAATTTCCAAATGGCAATTAAGCACCCCATAATTTACCTACATCAATTCAGTTTTTAATTTTACTGTTTCTTTTCAAATAGATTGTTTAAATGACGGACCTAACCTTCTTTCAAAGATTCAGAAAAATCTGCAAAAACAATACAGGGGATTCTTATTGCGAGGACTTCCTTGGTTAGATGATTAGGTTGGTTCATCTCTGGAAGAGCATTTTGTAGAATTAGAAATTATTACAAAAAAAGAAGAATAAACAGAATCAACCCAAGGTCACCTTACAGCTAGATGAAATTTTTCAGCCACAACTTTATTCAGAAGATCCTCCTCTCCGAGTTTTGGTTGAGGGTGCAGCTGGATTCGGAAAGACTACCCTAGCTGAAAAATTGTGCTATGATTATGCTCATCAGCAAGATTATATCAAGCAGTTCAATCTGGTTTTATATTTTTCTCTTTGTAACTTTTCTGGTGATATAGATGAAATGATTTGCAGTACAGCAGGTATTCCAAAACAAGACGAACAAAACCTCTTAAGAATGATCTACAATAATTCTGTTAACACGCTCCTCGTATTAGATGGATTTGACGAAGTACCTAAGGTACATGCTAGTACTCTTCAAAACCTAATTCACGGAAAAGTGCTCCCTCATGTTACTTTAGTTGTAACTTCTAGGCCAGAACACCAAACATCAGATGCCAAAACAAGTTATTCTTTTACAAATTTGTCTATGGAAGTCAAATATGATGAAGCAGAACTTTGGGATAAGCAATTGGAAATACATGGGATTAGTGATGATAGGCAAATAGAATTCTTAGACAAATATTTGTCAAATTTATCCTCCCATCAACAAAAAGACATCAAACGGCAAATACAGAAGATAAAAGAAGAAAATGTTTTACCAACCAATTTCTTGCAGTGCCCATTGTTTCTTCTCATGATTGTTTTGCTGTTTGCAGAGAAAGAGACATATAACTCTCAAAAAGCAGCACATAACTTAACAACAAGAACTGAACTATACATGAATGTGTTGAATTTTATTATGCGCAGATATCTGGCAAAGCAAAATAATCCTACTGCAGAAAATGTAGACTTATTTGTCTTAAACAAAACCCACAGGCCTTTTTATGTCGACTTGATGGCACAGTTTGGCGAATTTTGTTACACTGCCACGAAAAACAACCAACTGACTTTTTACAAGAAATGTGTTTCAGCATTAGATCCAATGATTTTAGAATTAGGTATCCTGAAACGAAACACAATGGTAAACGGTTTTCAGAAAGTCGAATGCTTTGTACCTGTTCACGCATCATTGATAGAATTCGCTGCGGCATATTTTTTATGGGACCAGTATGTTACACAACGACATGATATATGGCAGAAACAAATGTTCCAAATCAGACCGACATTTGCCTCAGCAAATTCATCTGTGATCTCATTTTTGTCTGGTTTAATAGGAAACGAATCTGCGGCCGTTTTTCAAGCTCTTATCCCATTTGCAGCTGAATACTCACATTGGTTCGAACCTCTCTTTATTGCTCTCAGTAAAATAGAACTTACGGACGGATTTGTGGAATCAGTGAGTCCGAGTTTAAATCCATTTCTGCCAATAAGGTGGTATACAAGTTGGGACTGCTTCTTTACCTCTCCTTTTATTGGACACGATCATCCATTTTCAAATAGAAATAAGATAGAAATTAAGGAAATGGTTTGGGAGCTAGATATTTCCTTTTACTCAGCCTGTAAAATTAAAACAGAGACTTTGTTTTTAATGGTCAAAAATGAAATGTTACCCATACACTGTAGCCAGTTCAGTCGAGTCAAATGCAATTCTATCGTTTGTGACTTCCAGGATATCAAATCAGTGGGCAGTGAATGGGAATATCTTCTGGCTGCTATTTCAAAAATTGACTTTCAGCGAATTTCTTTCATTGGCTTGGACACCTCTGCAGTCTTCACTCTTCTGCCTTTAATATATGAGTCTATCATAAACAGAGAACTGAAAAATGCTGAGATCCATTATTTTCAGTGAATACTCTCTGAAGACAATATTAATCTCATGGATATCTTGAATGAACTAATCCGAAGGGACAGAATTACTTCACTACAGCTGTCTTTTGATTTTGTACCATCACAAAATCACATCGATACTCTTCTCACTCGTATTTCTGAATCCATTCGTTTAACTAGTATAGTTTTACTGTGTGAAGACGAAGATAAACCTTTAGTGGTTGATCTAGTTAAGCTAAGCAATGGTGGTCAAAAGGCCTACAAATTTCTGGATATTGTCAACGCCAGAGTAGAGTGGAATCCAAAAGAGCAGAATCGTGAGTTTCAAGTTGAACTGCTCGAACTCACCACGTGTTGTGATACGAATATAGTAAAGACATGTCAGGTAGAATCGATTGCACTTCGTAGCTCGGACTTAGAAAATAACTACCACTTGCTTCACGAAACTTTAACTGAATTGGATATTAGATTAGATGCGGCTTTTTTCAGCCAGGATATTTTTTTTTGTCTTAGGAAGTTTTGCTTCTTGCAAGTATTAACATTGACGATGAGCCCACTCAAGCGCCGGTCGGTTTCTATGGACCAGTTACTCTTCAAATTAGGCACACATTTACCTTGCCTTAAAGGGATAGAAATTGACCAGGTAGATAAAAACTTTCAAGTTGAAACTGATATAACTGATGGCTTAATCAAGTACTTGGAGGAAAGGTCGTCTTCTTCATTGTCAGAGATCTGCATTCCCTCTTTTAAGTATTTATTGCTGTTTACTGAACTATCTTCAGACGTTGGAGATTTATCACACGAAGAAAGTACTCCATACTATTTTTCATCGGAATCAGAAGGTGTTGAAGACGACAAAGAAAATATAAACAAATTTATTTCTCTTGTTTCTAGATTTCGGAATGCTTTGAAGAATAGGATTTTGCAACGTTTGGATGTTGTAGTTCACTACTGCACTTTCCTCCAATCCATGTCTGTGTACAAGCCATTCGGCTTTTCTTCCTTGTTGGATGTATTCTACCTGAAGAAGGATTTGTTGTACAGTATGATTTAACAGGAAGAAAACCGGACGATTCACAGAAATGGAAATTGTACTGGGAAACGAGTTACAACAGTTACCACAGATTTTCGGTTTCATTCAACTAAGATTGTGCAACATAACCAGGCACAGATTATTTGTACAGCTTTTTTCTTTTAAAGCTAGGACAGTAAGACAAAAATACAGCATTCTTGGTGAAGCTACTGTGAATTTAAGAAAATAAACACCTCCACAAAAACCTACTAATTGGAACATGGATATTTTCCTCCTACCATAATTTTTGTTTGTTGGGCAGGGGTTTATGTCGGCAAGCATGGTTATTAGTAGACGTGAAATTAGATTACGGAAAGTGTTATACATAGTCACAAATGAAAAATTGTTTCTGATGCTTATTATTAAATTTGTTCAATCACTAAGTTTGAAGAGGGATCGTCCATAAAAGTATACGCAAATTTGCATTTTTTTTTATTCCCTCGCTCCCCTGTCACATTAACTTGCAACTTGCTCGGCCAAACCCTAGAAAAATGATGTCCCAGACGTTGACCCCTCTCTTTTTCATCACCAACGAAGAAGGGGCAAACACAGTAAAATAGTAATTTCCTAGTAATAAACGAAGAAACACAATGGAGCCAACAATGTAAACAGCTAAGGATGACAAGTGTTCACCAAAAATGCGAAAAAAATTTACGTGTCATCTTGATGGTTCAAACGGATGTGGCAATTTTAAGTCTCGTCATGATGACACGTAGATTTTGAAGACTCTTAAATCAGGAAGATAAATAAGCAGCATTAATGCAAAATTCAGGTGCGTTTGGATAGACTTTGTCTCGGACTCATGATGACGCATGTTTGTTTCGGTCGTTACTGTTGGTGACTTGGCATCTTTAGCTGTTTGCAATATTGGTTCTAGTGTACTTTTATATTTTTCTATATTTTTAATCTCTTTTTAGGGTAAATGTAAAATAACAAAAAAGTTTAAAGTAACAGCTTTGTTGGCGTAATATATCCAAAATGGTTTTTGATAATAAAACAAATAGTAAATGATAAGGTGTAGAAATATTCCTTAAAAAATTAGGTCCCCCCTCATAAAATGCGCAACTTACCCCCTCCTCCCAACCCCATGTTTTCCCCTTCCTTCTTTTATGACTTCATTTGTAGATAAACCCCAGAGCAACTGTAACGTACGATACCAAACAGCACCGAAATCATAATTTAAGAATATCTTGGCGGTAGGAAGTATCCCAAGGGGAAGAAATGCAAACCGTCATTCTGATCACAATAAATTTATCAATTATTGAGACTAGAAATCAGATAAGTTTAAGGTATCACCAACAGTTTACTCACGTATAAATAAAATTCTGGCCATGTAGTCTGAATATAAACACTGATATCTTTGCTGTAATAAAAAATACGGATGCAATCCTATTTACGTTGCCTTTTGGACTTATATGTCAGACTGCCTCAGCGGGGAATCGAACCCGGGACCTTTGGAATCAAAGGCCAAGGTCCTACCGCTGAGCCATACTGACACTGGATTGCTTCCGTATTTATTAAACCAATCTCGAACCCATTGGCTTTCCGTCCCGTATTACCCTATATCTTTGTTGTCTTCCGAATTTCCTTTCAAAATGAGCTTGACAGAATTAAACATCATTTGCGATGGCGGTAACTTCAATTTT
>JAHWFP010050129.1:8420-23973 GCA_023313725.1 Lithobius niger | reverse complement strand
TAAGGCAAAGAAACTCGAAAAAGTGACAGAATTGTATATATAACTGAGGCTCGGCCGATACCAACTTTCACCGATACGGTCCGATGCTTCTTCACCTATACCGATGCTGATACTTCAATGAATTACTCGCTGTAAAGTTAATGGTTCTTCCATATTCAGAAACAAAACTTGATGAAAAATTTCCAATCTCAAACCTCTATGAGCAAGTTTCTTGCAATAAAGTGCTTTTTTTGGAACCTGTTTTTGGTTTGTGTTAAATAATTTGAGAACGACTGAAGCTATCACTCTGAAATTAGCATCATTGGGAAGTTCTTGAAAAAAACGGTTCAAATAGTGTATTGGAACATCAAAACGGTCCATTTTTGGCGAGAATATCGCAAAAACCGATATTTTACCGAAACAGTTAGCCGATAATGATGCCAATATCGTTATCGGCCGAGCCTTAATATTTAATAATAACCACAGATAAATTGAGACGATAGTGCTTCAAATCTTAAAAAAAATCACTTTGTGGCCCTCTCTAAGAGTTCCTTCTTGATCCGCCTTTGTCTACGCTTCCCATATTTTTGGTGTTTGCTACTGCTTGGCTTATTAGTGTGTGGGTCGTCCAACCCCCCAAAAAATAATGGTAACAAATTTGGCTTTTCACGTACTCCACTCCGCTGTGGGCACCCAATGTGTAGTAGCAGCTCAAGCATTTATGTATTCCTGTATGAATGTACTTCAGGATATTCACCTTAAAAATAGGCCAGAGGCCGGCCAGTTGCTTAACGCTTCCAGGATGTCATGCGAGAAGTTAGGAAATAGTGACGCATAGTGCACACTTCACGTTGGGGAGGGAGTGGGAGGTTTGGATGCGAAGTAAATCTTAGATTATAGAATATACGCAGGAGGAATGTTAACAGGCAAACTAAATACCACAGATGGTTTTTTTAAGATTATTTCATGGCGTAGTAGTTCTGTGTGTCTGGAACGTCCTTAGAAGTGTTCAACTAACGTATTCATGACATTACTTCAGAAATATTACCATAACACAGATTGCATAAGCGTGATGAGGAGTCTGCCCATCTATAATTTGAAAATGTAACAGACAAGCAGCGAGTTCCAGAAAGACCTGGCGTTTTAGTTTTGAAGAAGTAGTAATGTTTAACTCTTTCAGTTTTATTTTTTAATAAATAATTTGGACTGTATTTTCAGGTGTTACCATATGTGGTGTCGAATGCCTTTTATCAGCAGAATGGATTTCTCCAAGCAAGATCATAGGTCGGTTTGGCGCTGGCAAGGGACGGGGTGACGTCATTGTTACCACTCGGTCTGGTGGTCGAGGCACTTGCACTGTCCAATTCAGAGGCTTCTTTGAAGCAATAGGTAAGTATGTATTTTGGGAATCTGTGTCATATCTGTGCCTTTCATCAGGACTGCATTTATACCACTCTTTGCTGATCCGATCAGATACTGAGTACTGATACGGCAGTAGCAGTACGAGTTGTAATACAGAGCAGCAGAGAAAGACTTGGCCAGACTAGCTTTATTTGAGAATAGAAGGAACAATATTTTGTTTCAAATGTTTAGTTGTCAACTTGATCAGGTAACACATTTGGGGATTGATTTTGGGTTTTGGCTAAAAGTTTAGAAGGGGGTGGAAACTTGTCATGGGTACAAAATAAAATGCTGCTTTCATTATAAAACAAACTTAGTTGGTACAGTAAAAAACAATAACATGTGCCTGCTGTTGTTTTTTTTTATTGTGTATCGATGAAACAATTTTTATAAATGAATGCAGTCTTACCATGTTTTTTGTTTTTTTGTAACTTTTTTTGAACATTTTGAAGTTTGTAATACATGTATATGACAGCTATAGGAAAAAATTGTGCATACAATAGTATTTTGTAAAGTATGTGAAAATCTACATTTTATGTTAATTCAAACTTAAACTGTTACCTTGATAGTGAGGGGGATTCCAGGAAGGAATAGGCTATTTGAGGGAGTTGGGACAGCCAGTCATTGCAAGGGGTTCATGTTTAAGTGCACTGTTAAATGCCAGATGAGACACAGCAATATTTTGCAAGTGTTAAGTGTCTCAAATTAAAACGAACACTTGTCGCAAGATGTCCCGTTAACAGGCCTGTGGCCTGCCACCATTGATTTTATTTGATTTTTGGCTGGGATAACTATTATGGACTATTATGGATGTCTGTCATACAGCTATTATTTAAAAACGGTGAAACTAACGGTCTTGATCACTAGGTGCACACTACGATGGACACACTTCTAACCGTCTCGGGACAAGTTGCGACCTGTACCAACTGATTCTGCTGTCATTTTAGGCGTCCTCAGTGCTCAATCGCAACAAAACTGTTGGAAGGAGGTGCTGACACCCCTCCCCCCAAAAATCATAAATTTTAGTATCTCTCCTCTTTCCCCCCCCCCCCCATACACATCTTTTAAAAAAAAAGAATTTTTTTAATTACAGCAGAAATAACAGAAACTCACTTCTCTAATAAACCTATTCTCTCCTGGCGATTCAACAGTTTGTGTTTCGGTGCTAGCCTTTCGTATCATCTTTTATTATATCACTGTTTTTTTTTTAACCTGTAAAGGTCCCTTAAAAGAATCTGCCGTGTGGGTCGATGAATCTTACTTAATTAATAACATGGCATGGGGGCGTAAAAGACCAACGTCGCCATCTCAGTTTCATCAGGATAATCCTCTCGGACTTTCTGATGAGGGCAATGAGTAAGTACTTACAGTTATGATAAAATACAACTGATTTGTTTAATGGAAATTCAGATTCTATAGCCATTTCGGAAATATCCACTACCTGTAAATTCTTGCATTCAGTTCTTGTAATGCTTCTTTCCCTTGAGGTTTCTTTCTCACATGATCTGGCCAGCTACGTCATGCGCAGTTCCTCCTATAAAAGCTTTAGGGCGAGACAGCCCACCATCTTTTTTTCCTCTAGCTCCCACTTATGACGTTCGCATTGATCTTTACCTCCTCAAGTCCTCTTTTACCGATAGAAGCTAAAAGAAGTTTTCGCTGAAAGAACCTCCACCATAGAAGTCAAGCTTTTGCCGAAAGATACACCTTCCGAAGCTATCACCGAAAGCCTGTCTGGATCATTTAACGTCTTTTGTTGAAAGACTCTGCCCTTCAAGCCATGTCCAAGCCAATTGAAGGGAATTCTTCCTGTCATTCGTCCCCGTCAGCTAGCCCTTCAGCAGCGGATTCTAATGTTCTTGCCCAACCCATCGCCTTCTCCCCCACAACATCAGGCAACTGTGGTCCTTTTCCACAGAATTTTAGCTCCATCCAATGCAGTAAGCCGTCATTCCACATTCTTCTCACCACAAGCGAAAGAAGAACCGGAAATCTTCCTAGGCTTCCAACGGTTTCAAACATCACCTTTCTTCACTTGATCTTTCATCGACCTCATCACGCTCCTACAAGATTTTTTCACCTCCTTTGTACTCACAAATACTCACGTCCGCCGAATTCAGCGCTCTTGTGGACCATGCCATCCGTTACTTCATTACCGTCCACGTCAATCCTCACCCGCACCACCAGCTTCTTCACACAGCAAATCCTACACTCATGACTGGGTCACAGCATCCTCTGCCAATTCTTCTCAGAAAAAGAAACACTCAACTTCCCTTTCTTTCTGAAAACGAAGTCATCCTCAACGAAACCTACCGCCGTGATGACCAACCTTTTCGGCGTCCTTTCACCCCTCCACCTCATTCACTCGTGTCTCTTCCGGAGGCCTCCACGATTGATAACGAGTTGGGCTCTGCATCTGTCCTGAATGACTGCCGTTCCACTTCCCCAACATGATCCCAACAGCACTCCTCCATGCTCACTTTGAGGACTCCATGCAAGATAACACTGAGCCAACTAGCATGCCCTTAGCGGAACTTCTCAAAACAGGCGAAGACGTGGTTCCCAATTGCTTCCTCTACATGCCAGCCTCTGCGGACTCCCAACCAACACTAAAACCGAGGCCTCATCACTGAGTTTGGGTTTGGCGTCCAAGACAGGAGTCTAAAGAATCGTGACAAACCTGGCCAATCAACAACTCTTATTGCCCGTTTGCCAGCACTGGAAATGGAAATGTGCTGGAAACTAATGTAATCCTCAACGCTCTCCTACACTTCCAGCACCTGATTCCAGGCAAAGTACTCCAAGTCCACTCAGGCAACACAACAGCTGTAGCCTACATTCTGAAGGAAGACATAACCCGATCAAGCCAACTCCATCAAATCTCATCAGCCATTTTCAATGTACAACCGTCCTTCCTCTTCACATCCCAGGCAACCAGAACGTCATAGCGGATGCCTTATGCAAAAACCGGTAAACGGCGTTGACAGTGATAATATTCAGACATATTAAATTATATGAATACACTTATATCACCTCCAAGAATGTTTCTATCACCTCCAAGTGTACTGTTGTAGAAACATTCTTGGAGGTGATATAAGTGTATTCATATAATTTAATAGGATGCCATATCTCACAAAAAACCTCCTTCAAGGGCGAAACTAATACGGTAAACCTCCGGAACCCCTATTCGCCACGAAGCAGAATGCCAGACTTCCCCAATTCATCAGCCCCTTTCCGGATAGCCAAGCATGGGCAGTGGACACACTAACCTTCCCATGGAACAATCTTGATACCTATCTCTTCCCTCCATTTACTCTTCTTCCACAAATTCTAAAAAAAATCGAACAGACTCAACAGATCGCACCAAACTGGCCAGCGGCCCCTTGGTTCCCTTTGCTTCTGAATCTCCTCATCGACCTACCAAGAAGCTTTTCAGACCTTCTAACGCAAAGAAATTGTAGTAGCCACCCATGAAGAAATAAGTTTGTCGAGTTCAGGTGGCAGATTGCTCCCTTCTAACGCAAAGAAAGGGAGCAATCTGCCACCCGAACCCGACAAACTTATTTCTTCACGGGTGGCTACTATCATCGGACTCGTCAATGAGGCAAACATTTTTGAAGACCAGGCCACAAGAATCACAAGCAAGGCAATACCCAAATCAACCAACAAAATCTATGACAGCCGCTGGAGAAGATGGTATCATTGGTGTATCGCAAGGAAAACTAATCCAAACAATCCCCATCTTCCAGGCGTACTAATCTTCAAGGATGGCCTCAAAGGATCCACCAGCCTGGTCTAGCATTCTTCCTAAATTCCATCTTCAAAGCAGTGAGCAACATGTATCTTCTTGAAGACTTCCACATCTCAACACTTTTGAAATCTTTCGAAGTCGAACGCCCTTCCATTCCATCACAGGATTTTTCCAAACTGGGACATGGCTAGCGTCCTAAACTTGCTGATAAAACCACCCTACAAACCAATTCAGACAAGCCACATAAGTCACCTCACTCGCAAAACCGTGTTCCTGACAACACTAGCGTCCAGCCTTCAATGCAATGAAATAAAAGCGCTATCCAACGACCCCGCCTATTGTTTCTTCTTTGACAACTGCAAATTCATTCACCTTTGACCTCGCCCAGACTATCGAGCCAAAACTCAGAAACTCTCGGAAATGTCTAAGCCAATCATCATACCGGCGCTCACAAACATAATCAACGATGAACCTGAACGTTTACTTTGTTCCGTCCGGGCTTTATGCTGCAACATCAAAAGGGCAGAAGTAGACGAATGTTGCAAGGGCAGAAATCAACTTTTTCTACCACTCAAGGACAACATTGGAGTCACTTCACCCACCATGATAGCGACATGGATCAAAACTGTAATCCACAACGCCTATCAGCCCCTCAACATCAACCAGCCTGGCAGTAACATCAGTGTGCTGCTCATGAACATTCCACAGCCACGTCTGAATTGCTGATATCCTCCAAACAGCATCCTGGAGAAGTCAGTCCGTCTTCACAAGCCACCACTTCAGAGGTATGACAAGACAAGAAGAGGGACTACACCGTTTGGGAGCCAGCGTTGGCGCCAGATGTGTCGTTCAACCCCCTTGAGCACTTTTCAACCCCCAAGACACTCCTCAAACCAACGACCGTTTTCAGGGCCATCACTTTTTACGAAAGAACCAAATCCGCAAGGGAAAGAAGCATTACAGGAACTGACCCGGCAAATTTGGCCTTTTTACATTGTTGTGTATACAATGTTTGTTTCTTTTCCAGAAAACACTTTCCAGAAGAAATGTTGCATGAGCTGTTTCCAGATGGTAAGATTTATGGCACTGAAATAATATGATTGTGAAATATTTGAGTTGATTCAATAGGCAGCTTCTGTTGTTTTGCTTTTATAATGTATGCCATTTTCTACGCAGGTTCTGGAAATTTAACATCAGAAAATTTTATCGCTTCTTTGTTTTTATTAGAGAATCACAACGGTGCTAGGTAAGATACATTTTTATAGTTAAGATGTGCACTGCGTGTTTTACTTTATAAAGTTTGTAACTTTAGTAGGTCAGGGTAGTTAAACGGTGACAGATCTCTGCCCAGTTGCCTGAAGAAGCTGCTTTGGTCAGTAACTGAAAAGGGAACGCTGTCAAGTCCCTGCCAGTTAGTGCTCTATAGGGTCACGTGAGATTCTTCGGCAGCTTTAAGATCTATCCCGGCATATTTTTGACAGCGTGTCTGCTTTCTATTCCTACTGTGATAACAGTTTCGCTATCCGAATCCCCTTATTTGTCCCACTTACTGTACATCTGTAGCTACCACTAGGAACAAATTTCTGTTATGATCGTCCAGCAGGAACAGAGAACCCATCTTTATTTTTTGGGGGCTGGCAGGCGAGAGAAGGGAGTGAACACTGATTGGGTTTGGAATGTAGTTAACCCTAGCTACAGAAGTGCTGTATTAGAGTTTTCTTTTATGTGGGGAGTTAAGCTAGTTCACCTAAATTGGTTTCCCATTGTTGAAAAATTATTAGTGTATGGAATAGTTCTTTTCCTAGTGACACAATATGCCAGATGGTTTCAACTAAAACTTTGTCTTACTATAACCATCCAGGAAAATTCTACTTTGGTTTTTACGAAATTTACTAACAATGATAACGCTCAATCAAAATCTTTATAGAAAAACTACAAAGCGGGAGAGAAGATCGTTACGTTTCACTGCATTTCAAAATCCCGCTCAGTCTCAGTGGTTGCTGAAGTTTGAGCTTTGCATCTCAGTTGGCCTACGAAGCATGCTGTTCCACTTCATGTTGAGTTGTATTGTTAAGAGGGGTGTCACAATTTCGGCAATGTTGGGGTAGGAAGGGTCCTACAAATTCACGAGTCCATAATCTGTTATTTGCTGCGACAGTGGACACACCCCAAGAGCTCGGTTTCCTCTCCTGTCCTTTGAACATGTCTTCCCACTCCGTGTCTCCCACTTAACATAATGGTGCTGTTTTTTGTTTTAAAGTCCTATACTGTTGTCAACAAAGTAAATACCCATAATAACAGCAATCAAGATAAGCATGAACTAAGCTTTGTTCCCAGTGAAAACAATTAAGAGTAATTAAAATATTGAGGTACTTATTCAGTAGTTTTGGCTGCATACATAGTGATAAAATGATTAAAATAATGCCCCTACAGTTACATGTATTGCAAAAGTGTGGTGCTTTGAAAATTACACTTACTTCTAAGTTGTTTCTTTCTCCATTTAGCTTTGATGATTTAAAAGCTGGCTTGAGCTGTTTGCGTCGAAAAGTGAACACTCAAAAAGAAGGGGAGCTTTCATTTTTGAAAGCCAATGTTGGCTCTGTCATGGACCAGTTGGACACACTTTATGGTAAAGTAACGTGGATTATGAGTATATTAGTAAACTAACTTAAACATATTTTTAAACTATTGATTTAACGCCTCTGTCCATTGATTTTCCAGCCTTTGCTCAAGCATTACAGAAAGATAAAGCGGAACATGGGCCAAACATGACAGAAAAGATGGAGGTTGCTATTGTCCGTAAGTGTTTTATGTAGATAGAATGTAAAAATATAGTATTTCGACTTGCATAAAAAAAAAACACTGGAAAATATGGTGGCGGTTGTAAAGCTGCCTTCTTGTAAAGGAGCTAAAATGGAAAGTTGGCCTATACATACGAGAATCGTGCTGATTAATACAGGTTTTCGTGAAATTTTGAAGAAATCGTTAAGTGCTGTACACAACAAGAAGTCTCTTCCATGATTACAACACAGATTGTTAACACAGTATTTATTGTGAGCAACACTGGAAAAGTTTTTACTTTTTGTTAATTGACAGATATAGTTCAGTTGACCAAATTTGTCTGGGAAAACGGTTATTTTGAATCCTTTATCCTTGAATCCTGGATCGTTATTTTGAATCCTTTTCAATGCTGTCACTGTCACAATCACTGGCCTACCTAATCCACAATGCATTGTTGGGTTGCTGTATGATAAAGATTTACAAATACCGCCAGTTCTACTCAGTTACAGATAACGATACGATATGTATACAAAATCAAAGCCAATGTGTTCGAATTCTTCCATACTTTAAACGCACAATCTCAAAAGGTAAATATTTTTCAGTAGTTTACTAATTTTCGACAAGTTTTCGTTCTTCAAGCTTAAGAAACTAGGCTTTTCTTTGGTTTACATCTTGCTGTATGTCAACGCACAAGTTTTACATACGCTTTCCTTTAGCCTCCCGTACTTGTCAGGCGCACCGGCTTGGCTTTATCATCACTGCCAGAGTCGGTCATACAGATCATTGGGCGCAATGTCCTGGATTGATGGCATCGCTGACTTTTGGATATTCATGAGACGCTCGTTAGGTCGTTCATGAATATCCAAGAGCCAGTGACGCCATCGATCCAGCACATTGTTCCCAATGATCTCTGTGACCGACTCTGGCAGCGATGGAAGAGCCAAGCCGGTGCACCTGACAAGCAAGGAAAGCATATGCAAAACTTGTGCGTTGACATACAGGGAGATGTAAATTGTAATTACCAAAGAAAAGCTCACTTTTTGTCAGCCTGAAGAAGATGGTAGGACTGTACGAAAATCAAAACTTTTCGATTCGATTTCGATTTTATTACGTTGTCGAAATCGAATCGAATCCATCAAAATCGAAAAACTCTATTAACGTGATTCCCAACGATTAACAAGATTCCCATCGAATAATGAGATTCCCATCAAGTAACGAGATCCTAATGTAATGAGATGAATTATTTTTCATCGGTTTTGTGAAATTTTTTCAATAAATACACTTACATAAATATCAGAATCAAGTTAAAAGTTAAAACATTAACTTTAGTCAACAATTTGTAATGACACCGTTTTATGTGGCAACTATGTACTGTACCATGTTAACTATTGCTAAAATAGTGCAGCCATTACCCTAAAATTCCAGTGTAAGTTTAACAATTAACTAAGGGGCAATAATTAGCCAAACGTGCACAATGTATGAAGTTAATTTAACCAAATAAAATCTAAGGATGATGCTATTCAAAAGGAGGATGGGGGGGGGGGGGGAAGTGGAAGCTTGCTCTCTAACTTTATGTTAATACCAAAATATAGTTTTGCGTAATAAATGAACACACAATTCAAAGTTTAGTTCGCAAGTATTAGAGTAACAATAATTTACAGGAATGTAATTACTGAAACTTGATAATTTTGTCAAAGGCTAGCCCTTATAGATACAAATTGAAAAACAAAATGGTTTAAAATCGAAAAATTAAAAAAAAAGGATTTCGAAATTGAATAATAATCTAAATCGAGGTGTTCTTCCCCAAAATCAATCGAAATCGAATCAAACCCAAAATATTAAAGCCGTACACCCCTAGAAGACGGGCGTTAATTCTAATGCGAGATTTGATGCAAAACTGTCGAAAACTTGCAAAATGTTGAGAATTCGACCATGTAGTGAACACTCAAAGACATCTATCGTAGTCATTTTTATGTTGACGAGCCAATAAGTGCTGCATTAAAATAGGCTAAGGTTAGAAACGTAACATTTGAAGGGAAAGGAAAGGAATATCCCTTATCAAGCCTATAAAGGAAACCAAACCAGTAGTTGCATCAACATAAAACATTTTCTTTTTCAGTGCTCCCTCCCCCTCCCCCGTTACCCTCCAGCCATAAATAACAACCGGTCCCTTAATACTGTGATTGGCATCGGTTTAACCCTAATATTACACCAAGGGTTTTTTTTTTTTAATTTTACCTACTTTTTTGTGAAATATTCTATTTTGACTTAAATCTTGAGTTTGAAATTCCATATCTCTCCCCTGAATGTCTAAACCCAGTTACGATCCGTGGATACGCTGAATATCTGCAGAACTATATGCTGCTATGTGTATCCGTACAGACTAACTTTAGGGGACTACCTGAAGTTTTCGGTACATGGGATAAAACTAGGAATAAATTACTTTGCATTGGGACAAGCATGCTTACCATAGGTTCTGTGCAGTGCTGATGCAAGGGGAAAAGTATTTAGTATCGAGAAGTTTGTGTAGAGGCCACTTAGACATCTTCATTTTTTAAAAAGAAAACTTTTATTTCGTAAGATTTGAAAGAATTTTGTTGCTCCAGTGTAATTTCACGCTGATTTAAGTATCGAAACAGTTCTGATTAGAAAACTGGAGTACTGTAATTATATTTTTGTATTTTTTTTGTAGAATCGAAGTCTGAAGCTGACACATTGTTCCAAGAAGTTCTTGGGCGAAAAGATAGGGCCGATGCAACAAGAAATGCGCTGAGTGTTTTGCAGAGGTTTAAGTTTTTATTTAATCTCCCATGTACAATTGAAAGAAATATACAGAAAGTTAGTGATTTTTTTTCCCCTAATTAAAACAAAAATGTTGACGCAAGTTTTTTGTTAAATAAGTAACAACACCTTTTTCCAGGGTGATTACGACATTGTGATCAACGATTATGCTCGTGCAAAGTCCTTATTTACCGACACTGAAGTACAGGTTTTCAACAAAGGTTTGTAAGGATGTATTACTGAATTTGAAAATTTTGGTAGCCGAAATATTCCTGCATTACAAAACAGCCGTTTCTGTTGACATAATTGTTATTTCCAGTTTATCAAGAAGTTGAGAAACACATCAGCGAATTTAGGGAAATGTTGGCAGCCAGGCTGAAAGATCTCCCTTTGCCGCTGGATGAACAGAAGCGTTTAGTCAGGTGTGGTATAGTTGCATTCAAGTTAACCTGTCATTTTTAACTTAATAAGGGGTTGCAGGAAACGTACAAAAACCTGTAAAAAAAACTACAATATAATTTTAATCTGTTTTTTCCATGAACTAACAAACACAACCTATAAAAAGTTGAAAACCTACATTTTTAAGCATTTTTGTGACGTTATATTATGCTGTCACACTTACCGGTATATTGGCACATTCATTGATGTAATAATGCAAAGAATTAATGCAGCACTTAACATTAGTTGATTTTGGTCGTCGCGTCGCTATGAGCCTCATTGAAAGCAAATGGCATATAAGGAAAAAATGCAAAAAGTAATTTTGTGTGAAATTGAGCGGAATTAGTGGAGTGAATAATAGAATCGGCCGATATGACTTTTTACCGATCCGATCCAATCCGATACTGATGAACGTAAACCGATCCGATCCTATACCGATACCGACTAAAATTTAATTTCCATACAAATGCAAATACCGTTTCTGGTTTTGCACGTGTTCCAACTGCTGAGATTATCCAAAATGTTATGTGAAGCAATAACAGCATTTTTATATGCCGATGAAAATGCTTTTATATGCAGACCTAACCTGTCTTTTATTATCAGCAAACCCTCCCTACTTAGGCTCAATCCGTAGCAATGAAAAGTTGGCTTCCCTGTCAGGCTTGCAGCTCCCCTTTACTGTGCATATAAAGCGCTCACAAAGGAGTTTACTCCATCTTTCTTTCTAGGACACCACGGCGTGTGGTCGTCTTCACGAGCTCTCCCTTTACCATCTCTACAAGCCTGCGAACCGTCTTGGCGTCGGTACACCGGTCCTCTGTGTGGACCGTCCGTAGGCTTTGGGCCCCCCCCCCCCCCCCAACCGTTTTCGGTTCTGCTTGTGCGTATGTTTGTACGTAAATTGGCTTATCCGAACTACTCTTTTAACCCACCACCCTTGCTCCCATTTAGTTTAGCTCATTAAGGTTCTACAACTCACCTTAAATTGAAGATTGATGACTTTTTTAATGCGTATGCTTTAAAACAAATGGTTAGGAAAGTACAATACCACTGTAATAGTTTGCCTGCCTAGCATATGGATACGGTGCTCGGCTTTGCTGAATGCACCAGTGATATTCAGTGGTGGATGATGATAGTGATGCCATGACATTACAATGGATCGTTAATGCTAATTGAGTCGACCACGTTGTCTGGTCATTATGCAGCTCACAGCTCAGGGAAGACAAACGGTATTCTGATTCAAGGTACTTTACATTTGACCGTATCTTAAATCGCTGTTTATTGAAAAAATGTCTACCAGTGTGTAGAATTGAAACAGCATCGTAACCTTCGTTGGTTTGGGGATCTAAGAAGGTTATGATACTGTTTCAGTTCTAAGAATCCATTAGTGTCAACACTAATGCAGTCTACCGCATTGCCGTGACGTCGCAGCAACTCCGTTGGTTTATAGATCTAATTTACAGATTGAGCTATGATTAAAGGCAAGTAATTTTCGTGACATTATTGAAGCTCCGTCCGCCACAATTCTGCTGCCAATCAAACCAACTTTTTTGGACCGTAATTGCAATCCTTGCAATCCTCTTGCATTAAAAGTAGAAGAAAACACCCCTCACCATTTCACATAACACAAGCTCTGTTACAGCTTCAAAGAAAAAAGGGTGACGCGACAAAACTGGCACAGCAAACTCCTAAACAGTGGCCGTATTACTCCGAATATAGGATGACTCAAATATAAGACGTGTAGCATTCCAAAGAAATAAATGGCTGCTGTTATACGTCGGTAACTTTCGCAAGGCTATCATAAGGCTTGGTATTACATTTATTAGTTTGTATAATACTAAATTCACCCAGTCCTCGATTCGAAGTCTAAAATCTGCGTAATTAAAATTTTGGGCTTCGAATCCAGTACTGGGTGAATTTAGTATTATACAAACTAATAAATGTAATACCAAGTCTTATGATAGCCTTGCGAAAGTTTAATAACGCAGATTTTGGACTGCTGAGGCCATTTTCAAAATATATTTATTTTTTGCTAAATAATTCAAAAACTATTTGAGCACCTCCCTTACGACTAGCAACACTGAATAGCTCTCGGAAAAAACAATTCAAATGGTTATTCAAACATCAAAATCAGCCAAAATTTGACCAAGTTAAGGCCTTGCACGCGAGTTTAAAACATTACTGCTGTTGTATGTAGAGGTATACATTTGAAAAAAGGACCTTATATTAAGGATAATGCGGTAACTAACAGCAGCCACAGTAAGAGTTCCTGTCTACAGTTTGAAATAGTCATCATACCTTCCATTGACTCATTAGTAAGGCTGCACCGATTTTACCGATCCGGTTTTAAAAATTTTACCAATACCTATATCCAAAATATTCTCCCCATTTTTCATCAAGGAGTAGTTTTTTGCTAAAGTTCAATAATTATTTAAATAAAAGAATTGTAAGTAGTAGTCAACAGTTAAAACATAGCTGGAAAGATACTCGGCGATTTCCTGAGCAAAATGCCGCGAACAGCATGCGGTAATCTCGAACGGTTCCAGAGTTTTTAATATTTCAGCAAAAGTTGCCAATACCGTTAACCCAAATATCGGCAGTTGATCCGATCGAGTATCGGTATCGGTGCAGCCTTACTTATTCGCGCCAGAAAATGCAATAGGGTGGTTTTTTTTAGTATTATTTTGTTGTGTTTTAAGAGGAATTCTTAATGACTTAGATTTCTAGGAGTGCAGGTTATAGTGAATTGCGGGAACTTCAATACTCAGTTTTTGGAATTACCAAACTTCCACTAACTCACAACTCCAGAAACCTTTTTATACAGTCGGTTTTTAGAGCAGCTGTGAAATCTGCAAAAAACTGATCATGAAAATTACTTGTCTCTAGCTATGATCACATTAAAGTTAGGACTGTTTAAAATTCTTTACAAGGTGGGTGCTCAAATTGCACATTTGGGGCCTAACGTATGCTGGGATGTGGCCTGGATACAGTTCAACACTGCTTGTTCATAACGAAACGCTGTTATAACTCTTGGCAGTACTGGACCTAGAACATTTTTTCTTTATCTTAATTCAGGTACCTCGTGAATATGGAAGCCCCCGGAGACCCGGCATGGGACTGCATCAAATATCAATACGATTTTATTGTAAATACCTTAAATACCTGCAAAGACGATCGTGTAGCTCAAGGTCAGTAGTTTTGAAATGTCCAGCAGTTTTGTACCATAAGTAAACTGAACCTAGGAACTGACTGTTGTGTTCCGTTTTATTTTACCATTTCACACATATAGTGCGGGTAATCTGCAAATGGAGTTTTACTTTGAATAACTTTCAGCATCGTAGAAACAGGAAAGCAATCATGCTACATTCAAAGATTAACTCGTTACCCTTAAAGCAATAAGGGTATGTTTGGCGAATAATTAAGCATTGTTTGCTTAATTATTCAACAAACATATCGTTATTATAAAAGGTAACTATGTTTGTCTTCAACAGGCTAAAAGAAACTCCGAATTTTTTCCTGCTACGTCATTGTTTACTTATGTTGCGTTCATAATCGGCTCCGTAGACCACCGATCTTAATTGATCTCACTGGCAGCGTTGCACACGGCACTCATGAAGCAACTGAGCACTAGATGGAAAACTGAGATGAACACTCCTAGTGAAATTAATAAAGATCGGTGGTGGAGCCGATTCCAAATGCAACAAAAGTAAACAACGATGTTGCAAAAAAAATCTGGAACTTCTTTTAGCCCGATAAAGATAACGACAAACAATCATTACCCTTAATAATAATAACAATACGTTTGTTGAATAATTAAACAAATAACGAATGTGTTGAGTTGATCTTTGAATGTAACGTGATTGCTTTCCTTTTGTACAGCGATCTACAACCCCACTGGTAAGTAAAACCATGTTGTTGGCCTTCCAACATTTACATCACACATTAAATTTAGCACATTATACAATTGGTACTAAACAGAAGCACGCATGTTCGTCCAACTAAAGTTACGTTGCTAACATGCGCTCAACGGAACAGGAAATTGAACCCAGAGATAGGCGATCAATGTAACACTCCATAAACCTGCGAAGACTACAATTCTAATCACTCAAAACCCTTCACTGTTGGTGACAGTTTGATGCTACCAATACACATCAAACCATCAGCAAATTCAACACAACATTCAAAATTGTCTGTTGAGTAAAAGTGAGATCGCCTGTCGACACCTATGATAGGTCAATCTGGAGATTCTTAAGTTGTGTTTGCTCATCAGCCACCCCGGGAGGTGCTGGCTGTGAACTGTAGTAATTCCGCATATGTCCGTCAGTCGTGTCATGGTGGGCCTTTTCCTTCTTTGGAACATACCGAATGGCAAATGTAATAACATGTTGCACTTGGTCACCCACGTGAGATCATGTGGTGACC
>JAHWFP010050127.1:0-10585 GCA_023313725.1 Lithobius niger | reverse complement strand
TTTGCATCGCTAAAGTTTAAATTTGTGGTGCAAATTGCGATGCGATATGGCTCATTTCGAGCCCTGAAAATGTGGGGCTATCAGTTCCGACAAAACAATGAATCATTCATTTTGGTTAAAAATTCGAAAATGATGAAATGTACCATACTTTATAGAGTTTTTCGTAAAGTTAGATTGGAAAGCCATTAGACAAAATGCTAAAACTCAAAAACAGAATACTTTTTACTTTATATGACAAATTTTCGACAGTACTCGATGGTAGTGGTTTTTAAACTCCTCCAAATCTGTTAAGGACAAAAACTTACGGGCCTTGAATCGCTGGCAATTCAAACTCTCATCCAAACGGGACGGGTCTTATGAACATCCAGGCACCGTCTAGGCCAGCTTTCCAGCGGCTTAGCGAGGTTCACCTAGAAGTGGGAGCAACGGACTAACAAATATCGGAGGCTACAGCCAACACCACATTCAAACTTAGGTGAGAGAAATTTAAACCCCAAAGCAATCAAGCTTACTAGCAGCCAGATGAAGACAGTTGGAGGAGTTTAAACGTCACTACCCTCGAGAACTACAGTATCAAAAATGTGCCAAATATAGTGGAATGGAAGTATTCAGTTTTTGAGTTTAAATATTTTGTATAATCACTTTCCAATATAACATTCATTGTGGTCAATGGCATCAACAGAATTGAAAGAATCAAAAGAAGTTACAGGCAATACCCAATAGCATCAGATCTGCACCACTTTTCCGTGTTGAAATTTGTACAACTAGCTAGCAAGCTGTCTAAGGACAGCATGTACATGTCGGTGGCTTCCGTTACCCAGAGAGCAGAAGCTGACACTCGAAAACTATTTCTCAGCTGGAATTGCTGTCACTGAAGATTATGCCTCACTTGCTTACGGAACAAATAATGTACACTCAAGACTTTGTCGAATACAATCTTGTAAAAAAAAAGATTACAGAAAACAAATTTGTATAAAGATGCTATCACACGAGTTATTTACATTCGAGAACCAATGTATTTGTGTTTCATGGCCTTATCTGGCGAAGCAGGTGTAAAATAGATAGGAGTAATGTATTTTTTTTTTTTTTTTTGGGGGGGGGGGATGTCTGACATCCAACAGAAAGTACAACAGCGTAGGCGGCCGTGACGTGAAGACGGCATACAGTGGTGAAGACTCCTACGCACAATTTCAATAAAGAAGATATTCCAACAGTACAATATCTAGTAAATTTTTGATAGTCAGCTTACCGGAGATGTAAAACCCAGCCGACTATATTCATCAGGCTCACAAGCGTCAACAGAAAATCCTCGTCGAGCAGATGATCGTCACGCACAACCATTGCAAGCAAACAAGTAGTTCAAAATATAACATTTCTGAAATAACGGTGTTTGTGTGGCTCAATTTATGGTACGTGAACATCAATTATGCTAAACAATACATTAACGCAATTTCCTGTTACCATTTTGGACTAATACTCAGTGGGATTAGCTTGGCAGTTGAACGTTGGTTGGTGGTGTGATATCACTACTTTCCAATCCGCACACTTTTTTGGTAACTAGGCAGCCTTTTATACCAGTTTTGGTTTTGGGGGATTTTTCACATGCCAGAAGCGTAAACACTCACACTTTACAGCAACAGAAGAACCAATATCAAGTTTTGCTTTAAATTTTCGGTGACTTTCAGGTCCCCCTATTCAGAAAAGCATCGCACAAGAAGTCCGACGAAAAACACAACATGTAGGTCTGACGAGATTCAAAAATCATGCTCCTTTTTGATCGTGCATGAATTTTGAATCTCGTCAAGGCCAACATGCAGTGTTTTTCGTCGGACTTCTTGTGCGATGCTTTCCTGAAGAAGGTGACCGGAAAGTAAAAGTAGAACTGGCCGTTGGTTCATTGGTTGTGGTAAAGTGTTAGTGTTTACGTTTCTGATTACTGAAATTTGCCACTGTAACAGCTGCCGTTAACCAGTTTTCACCGGTTTCTCTTACTAATCATTTTAAGGCAAAAAGGCTTGCTACAAAGCCAAATACTGTTGGAGTAGCTTAACAAACGACCCACGCAGAATTATGGTTATAAGGAAGGATTCGAAATGGCATTTCAAGAGGTGTCCGTCACTATTAATCCAAACAAAGTTGATACACACGTGTTCCCTACACAAGGCAGAAGTTATTTATGTACTTGTGTGTGGTTCAATTTTTCTGTCATCACGATCAGATCAGACACCAACTCAGCCTTTACCGGTACTATAAGGTCAGTTCCATCCCAATGACTCATTATGGCTGATGAATTAAAACCAGTCTCCGTTGTGCTTTGAGGTAGGTGTTCTTCATTTTGTTCGTTTCGCATAGTTTTAGAATTGTTGTCTTTTGTGCTCAAACCAGTAGTACGGTCGGGTACAACAATTTCCACAACATCTGCATCGCTATTGTCTTGAACCTATAAAAAATAATAAAAAAAAAAGCAATTATAATTATTAATTCCTGCAGTTAAAGTACAAATTTTTTTTAGCGAGAGTGCATGCATCCAGAATTTCGAGCAATGGGGGAAAATAGCTCCCCAACCGGATCTGTGGGGTGGATCCAGTGAAGAAAGGGAAGGGGGAAGACAACTCCTTATTTCCACAACACAGATCTGTCTTACAAACCTGGTGGGAAGTAACCTAATCATACTCACTTTTGCATCAATTTCAAAAGCATTGAAATGTGCAATTCGTACAAAATTAATTTTTAAATCCGATAAGAATCTATCTTAAGTACAACAATCTTCTAAATTGGAACACCCAATCAAGCAATCTACGTTACAGTTTTTGAGTTGTCCGAAAGGCAATACCATGCGAGGGAAACGAACATGAGTAACTGGAATCAACAGCCCCTTCGGCACAGTTTTTGCGATGAAACCTAAAGAAATTTAATGAACAAGATTGCAGGTCTGGCCTTCCAGCGCTCTTGTGAAGCGCTTTTTAATTCGGCCAATACGCAGGTCAGAGTTTGGGCTTTCAAGGTGTTCGTCCGTTCCAACTGGAGTATGCCAACCCGGTGTGGTCACACTTTCAGCTTGGTGATATTGGTAGGGTGGAATTCGTAGCGTTATTTCACCCAGGGCTTGCCTGGTCTTAGACGCTTAGCACAGGGTGCGCCAACTTGGACTGGAGTCACTCGAATTGCGTAGGCTTAAGGCGGATCGCGTCCTTTACCTTTAAGATCTTGGCATGGGCTATTGACACTTCATGTTCCGTTCTTCGAATTAGCGACGTATGAACAAACCCTGGAAATTGGTCGTCCAGAGGATCACACCTCGTGGTTTGGAAACATTTTTTTGCTCTTAGGGTAGTGAATGTTTGGAATGCCTTCCTCCCACCGTGTTGTTTCGGCCCCTTCTGCGGCTTCTTTTAGACATCTACTGGATGGTTTTGATTTTACACGCTTCCTGAAGCGCCGACTGTAAACTACAAATTGCTTACGGGCTGAAACGTGAAGCATGACTACTCTTTTTTTTTTAATAAGGAGCGGAGGACTTCCCTACCGTCTTCATTGCCGTTATCCCAGCTAAATTGTATTATTATTATATTATTTAAAAAAAAAAAGAAAATTGTTGCCCCCAGTGGTCCGGTAAACACCTTCTTATCTGAGCTAGTCTGACACTGCATGTATCTTTCAAAAACTTAGTTAACGGCAAAAATAGTTTGCGGCAAGAATTAACATTTGAGGGTGTTTCGCATACCAAAATTAAACTTTAAGACGCAAAAAATGGGCTCTTCACTATGAACATAACGTGGCAGGCACTTCTGATACCATTTCATACAAAATGTATTGACAGCGATAACGTTAAATTATTAATTGTGGGAGTTACTATTTGTTATTAGCAAAACTACTCATCCAAATAGTTTAGTAGAAGTTAGTCAGATTGGCTGACATTCACCAGCCTGCCAAAAAAATCTGATCACGCCCCATTTGCCAAAAACGAAAATCTTATCAGTCGAGGCAAAAACTAATTAAGCAAATAGCTTGAAATAGAGATGCACTGAATACAAAATTTGCCGAATACCGAATATACAACCAAATACTCAACTTGTCGAATACCGAATATTCGGCACCAAACAATTTAAATATTTAGCCGAATACCGAATTATTCGGCCTAATACTTAACCGAATACCTGTAATTTAAACATATTTGATCATGTTTCCTTCTTTTAGAAATGTCAGAAGACCTAATTCCTCACAAACCAAAAACTAAATGCTTAGCTAAACGTTCGTACATTAACGCAATTGCCAATTGCATAAATATATACTAAAAAATATTCGGTCGAATACCAATAAATCTTAACACTATTTGGCCGAAAACCGAATATCACTATGAGGCCGAATACCGAATATAACTACTCGGCCGAATACTGAATATCACTATTTGGCTGAATACCGAATATCACTATTCGGCCAAAAACCGAATAACCTACTTGAATTTTTTGCCGAATACCGAATAATTACCGAATATTCGGTACACCCCTAGCTTGAAATTACCACCATTGAATAGCTCCCAGAAAAAATGATTTGAATGATGTATTCCAACATCAAAATCAGCCAAAAATTGACAGCGTTATGGATTTGCATGAGAGTATACGACGATGCTGCTGATTTAATAGTACAAATTTGAAAAAAGTACCATCTTATATTCTCGAAAATACGGTAAAGTTTTCCTCAAATGAAAGGAAAACCGATTTTTTTTTCAGTGTTGAAAGGTCATAAAAGAGGACGCAGCTTTAAAATGGACGAACTATCTGTCTTGACGGGAAAACTTTTTTTCTGTTGCAGAAGTAAATGAATGGAAGTTCCATGAAAAGCTGTTTCAAATTAATGCAATATGGACAATACGTTGAAGCAATGTTTCGATACCACTATCTTCATACCTTGAAGGGCCAGATGGCATTCCCAGCAACAAGCCCATTAGCTTTTGCTGTGTATTTTTTATTATGGTATTATTTATTTATTGAGGAGGCAGCAAACTTTTATATTCACTTAAGCATTTCATGCTCCAAATTACGCGAGGTCATTCTAAAACCTTACCCTTGTGTGGTAGCCAGTAATAAATACTACACAAAACATTACAGACCTCCAAGGTGGAGGGGTTCGTGGATGTAGCAGGAAAGTTGTGGCCACTCCATATACTGCTTACATGTCAGATTACTGTTGCAACAATGGTCCAAGTTCTTGCTTGGCTTCCCAACCTGGAGTAGCGCGAGTTTATTGTCTGCTACCCTGGGTGTTGCTAGCTTTGGGGAAAGTTCTCAGACTTGGGATCACCGTTCTGAACAGACAGTACTCGTCTGACAAAGCTACTGCGAGCGCAGTTCAAGGGAAAAATTTGCACTTTACCACACACTTCGAACCCACAGCCGCAAGTTCTTTTTAAGTTTTCGGTGATGGACGATCACCCTCTTCAGAAAAACATCACGACACTCTCAAGTTCACACCACGGTAATGAAAAAGGAATCCATTTGCCATTTGAATCCATCCATTGGAATCCAACATCATTACACTTGACAGTGTAGTGATGTTTTTTTGAAGAAGGTGATCGTCTATTACCAAAAATTTAAAAAGAACTTGCTGTTGTGGGTTTGAAGTGTGTGGTAAAGTGTAAATTTTTCCCTTGATGTCTTCAATTTACCACTGTAAACGCCGGTTGCCTGCATTTTCGGTGAGCGCAGTTGTTGTCTCATTCTGAATCCCTATCCATAATCCCTATGTAGGGATTGTTTCGGCGGAGGCCATAGAAGTTTTTTCCTCTTTGTTCATTTGGGTCTGGTTTGGTTCACCCTCCTTCGTGTGTAATTTTTGTTTTGCTTTATTTGCAATGGTTTTAATATTGTAGAACTTTATGGTCCCTTGCATGTCTGAAATAAAGTTAAAGTTATACATAAATAGATTCAAATCTAAACAGGACTTTGTAATTAAACAGGCTAGCCCACTACACTAACTTCCAGTAACTGTCTCCGCCCCCCCCCTGCAAACGCCGGCAATTTTTCAGCAGATTTGCATCGATCACAGATTGATAATTTACTGAAACAGCGAAAAAATTTCACCTGTGCGGTGAGAGCCAAAACACCAAAACCGTACAATTAGGCAATACTGAAAACGGAGTAAAATGTGGGGAATCTGAATGAAGCAAGCAAAACTCTGGTCTATCAGCCAAGATGACGCAAAATTGAACCAAATCACCGACCTAAGTGTGTACATGGAACATGAAAACCAGTGACCCCCATGGCAGAATCAGCGCGACAGTTGAAGGCCGCCGCAGACAAATTTTGGCCAAATTTCTGCCGTTTTGTCAATTTTTGACCGATTTTGACATTCCAATACACCATTTTAATCGTCTCGACGAGACCTTTTCATTGGTGGAGTAGCCAGATCAATAGGATAAAGCACTGAAAAGTTATTCAATAACAGCCAATAAACATGTGGGCAACCATATGCAGAGACAGTGATTTTCCGCGGCCATCAATCACAACATTCCGCGGGAACAAATTGTCGTTTTCCGCGGCCAAATAAAAAGAGTTATGTTAAGGAGAAAAAAGTTAAATTTTGGTGTATGCTCGGTCGCTTAACTGTTAAAAAGGTGTATTTGTTTGTTCACAACAATGTGTGTGCATCTCAACAATATAGAATTCACATAAAAGTTTAAATTTATGCTTTCACCTACTATTATGAATACCTAATTGTTGAAAAAAGCCAAAAATACGACCAAATCCGTTAAAATCCGCGACTATTTGGGATTTCCGCGAAAAATCAAACTTTCCGCGATTTCCGCGATTTTTAAAATGGCCCCGCTCATGGTAAGGTTGGTATAACACTAAGAACACTAATTTCAAGCTAAAACAATTACTGTTAATTCCGCGATTTTCTGAAAATTCCGCGATAGTGGAATATCATTGTCCCTGACCATATGATAAAAACAGATTAGTTGCAGACTAATTTTTTTCCTACAATTGCTGTTGCAGACAGTGCAAAAAGTTCTGCCTCTGGGCCAGTGACTGATTTTAAAGTATCGAGATTTGATTGTACTTACACTATGCAATGTTGACTCTACAAGCCATTGAATAACTAGTTCTTCAGAAATGCCATATATTTCTGCTGCTTTTAGGGTTCCTTGTTTTCTTGCGGCGTCGATTGCTCGAAGTCTTGGTAGCTCAGAAAAAAATTTTATAATTTCTTCTTCACAAACACCAAACATCTTAGCCGCTTGTAGTGTCCCTTTGTTCCTAGCTTCCTCAACAGCTTGGAGTTTTTGTACATCACTTAGTCTACTAACTACTGGCGATGAAATTGAAGCATTAGTAAGATCCAATGAATTTGTACTTTCGTCCGATTCAGACCAGCTGATGTCCTCAACAGTTTGAAGTTTTTGCACATCACTTCGTCGATTAACTACTGTCGACGAAATTGGAGCGTTGGTAAGGTCCACTGAATTTGTACTTTCTTCCGATTCAGACCAGCTGATTTCTGAAGTGTTGGTTAACTTACGCTTTCTGTTGGTGGAGATATTGTCCGAATTCTGAAACGCACACAAAAAAAAGAAAATTATTCATATTAAAATCCTTTTCATCTGCAAAGGTTATCTATCATAGGATACAATGGGACGATTTTGCTAAGAAATTCCTACCATTTTTATATGATGCCACAATCAGCAATCAACATTGTCGTACGTTGCAACTACGGCTGTAATTTTGGCATTTGCATTGGCCAACGTAGGCTACAGAGCCAATGGGCCAGTTGGTTGCCGTTGGCCCCCCTCCCTCTTCGTAATCCTCCAGGACCATCAGTTGGAATAGGCCATTTACATTTTCCCTTACACCTTTCAGCTGGTTAACGAAGGCTTTATTTTAAAAAGTCGAGAACAATGAACATATTTGGGCGTCCCAGTTTCAGGAAAATAAAAAAGTTTTTTATTTTTGGAATAATAAGAAAAGGAAACTGCTGCATTCTTTTGCTTTCTGAATTTAAAAATAGCATTACTTCTGACATATTTTTCATCAGAGAAACTTCAAGAGCTGCTGAGCAGTGAGAGGCTTTGAAAAGAAGCCAGGTCCACTTCCCTGCAAAACGGATCAGTGTACTGAGATCTTGCAAGCTGCTCCTGTCTTGTTAAGATTAGACGATATAGCAGTTTTGAACGTAATTCAATTATCGCGACGCTTTCCCACTGATTGGCGCACCCTACTTTGTTTAGCATGAGGCCACAGCAAGGCATGCACCTGGCAGGCAATCGGACACAAGCTACTAAGCCATGACTTAAATACTCGATTATAAAATAACGGGCTCTAATAGGGCGATATCTTGGTAACCAAGCATTTTGGATAGGTGTTGTATAGGACTTTTTAAACTTGTTTTTACCTCCTCAGTAGGCTATGCTCTGGAAGTTTGTCGGTTTTATTCTGAAACACCCTGTATATCGCCACTGCCTGTTAACATGCTACTGAGAAAAATACAAGCTTCAGAATATTTCAACAATGGGACTATTTTTTTTTGCTTACTGTACCATATTTTGGGGTGGCAGGACGTTTTGCCATGCCAATATCCACGTAGGAAGCGTTCAAGAATTGTGTCATCACGAAGGGGAGGGAGGGGGGAGGGGCTTCGCCTTTTCATGACGATTGGTTACTTTTGTGGGAGGGGGATAAAGTAAAGAATGATATAATAATGGATTGGGTTAGGCAATTGATGACGAAGAGACGGTGTGGAAAATTGTCAATAGTCTGATGACGTCATACTTAAGATCCAAGTTCTGCAGTACCAAAATGACAGAGCAAAGAACCAAGATGATTTGCAGTGCCATGTTTCAAAGCCTTCCACTGCAAATACGATGAAAAAGTTTGTATTTTGAAATTTTGAACATGTAACTTACGATCATTATAGGCTCTTGCAATATATTTACGTAAATGGGCAATGGTACGTAATATTGGAAATGTGCATAAGGACCAATTTTTTTTTTAATTAAAAAAAAAATAATAAACCTACATATTATCTCCTTATATTTGGGTTATGAAGTAATGCACACTTAAAGTTTTAGCGGGGCCTGTTTAAGGGATAAATATACCTTCCATACTTAGCTATTATCTGACTAGGTTTGGTCGAAAAATATTCAAAAGGGAAGGAGATACGGACTGCTTTAGTGCTGCTGCAATGAGGACTTGAATCATATACACAGCTATCGCCGAGAACGACAAAAAAAACTGTATATATTGGAGAAAGCAATGCTGCATCGATTAATATGACCACTATCTAGGCTATGAAACAAGTCACAAAAACACTCAAAAAAATGTCCAGTAGGGTTTGGTACGAAACATTAAAAAGTAGGGAGGGGTCATGGAGGGGGGATGAGTATAGGGGAGGGGAAGGCAACTACAGGGCTATAAAAGACACAAAAGAAATGCGTAGTAGGATTCAGTGCCGACAAAAAAAAAGGGCCACACGACATGAAACGCGCCTTCCGCTTCCGGGCTACAGAAATCAATGAAGGCTGGTGAAATGAATCAAAGGATGCCCTCATTGAGCGAGTGAAGCAAAGCAAAGCCACCTAGTGGCAATTGCCATATCCCTCCCAATCCACACTAAGAACCTGCATGACGGGATTAGTCTTCATGACGGGATTTACATCCAGTACAAATATAACATTCTTAACAGCTTAAAAATAATGGATTGCACAATGTGGGATGAAGTTAAGTGCAGTTAAAATGTGTAGATAGAATTAAATAATGAAATGCAAGTTTCATAGGCCTAGTTTTTTTTTTAAATGTCTTGGAGCCATAAGAAAACTAATGCTTGTGTAATTTTAAAACTACAATCTTCTTCCATGATCGCACAATTTCATACATAAGACACTCACAGAGTCTTGCTAATTTTCGACAGCAATGCTACTGTCATCATCAGGCACTTCAAAGGAAAAATTGGGATCCTGGTCACATTCTTGCTGTTTGCCAGAATTTGAATTTGGCAGAACACGTAGCCTCCTGTATTTACAAGGTAGTGGACCATTCATGCTGTCTTTAGAAGGTAGTGGGCCCTTCTTGCTGCTACTAGCTCTCCAACACCGCTCCAACTGCTCACTCAAGTCCCTCCCCACAAGGTGTCTCACATTTGGGTAAGAAGGGCCCTGAATATTCATAAGTTGGAATCCATTCTGCTCATGGTGTTGTATAGCAATGGATTCCAGGCACCTTAGATGGCTGTCGCATGCAGAGTTTGAGCGGATGAGCGTCGTGGCTTTCTCCCAGTCAATCTCGTGCTCAGTGACAGCACAGTGGAGCGCAATGCCATTATCCTGCACTCCTCTCCTGACATTGTCCATATGCTGTCCCAGTCTTGTTCTCACGCCCTTCCTCGTCTCTCCGACATACACTGCACTGCATCCCTTGCACGGTACTCTGTACACACCTTCCTTAGTATCAGTCACATTTCCCATCAAAGCGTCATTCTTTGTCTTCTGAGTCACCCGTTCCACTTCAACAGCAACTGGAGGCACTTTCTTTCCTAAACGTTTTCTTAGTCCTTTTACATTCCGCAGGTAGGTTTTAAAGCCACTACGACACAA
>JAHWFP010050126.1:15456-36580 GCA_023313725.1 Lithobius niger | reverse complement strand
CATCCGTATTTTATACGCTTAAGCGTTTTTTAATACTAATATCCCTTTTTTTCTTGTTATAGCAAGAATAACACAGAAAAGAACACTGTAATCACCTTAAAATAACTGTTTTAAGAGTCTTTTCCATGGCTGATTCGTTTTATACTGCTAAGAGTGACTTTTGCACCCAATTTCATGTTTTTAGCTTGATCTATAAGAATTTGTTCCCCAAACCCCTGGGAGGAGGTTCTGGGGCGGGAGGGGGGGGGAGGCACTGATGGCACTTTGGGTATTTCATTGGGGTCCATGGCTGGTTCGATTTTTACTGTTAAAGACCAAATTTACGTTTTCTGCAAAATTTCTGCAAAAAATTGTTACTCCACTTAATGGTTTCTGGCCAGTGCTCTGATTTCTGCCCAGTGCTCTACAATAATAATTGCTCTGCCGACGCGAATACTGCAGTAACATCAAAATCGTGTTCAAAAGGCTCTGATCGGTGTTAATACTTACATTTTGAGCTGTACAAATTGAAAATTGGTTCATTGGTTCGATCTCTAGGTGAGAGCAAAAGTTCTAACCCATTTGGCTTTCCGTGTCAAGAATAATGTAGTTACATTAAAATAGCATGCGAAAGGCCCGAGGCCTTGTCCATACCTGCGTTTTAAGCTATAGAACTTGTGGTTCGATCTCCAGGCGAGGACAAAGAGTCCCAACAGCAACATTAATGATTTCTACCAAGTGCTCTGCAATAATAATTGCTCTGTCGACGAGAATACTGCAGTCACATCAAAATCGAATTCAAAAGGCCCTGGTCGGTATTAATACCTACATTTTAAGCTACACAAATTGAAAATCGGTTCATTGGTTCGATCTCTAGGTGGGAGCAAAGATTTTAGCCCATTTGGCTTTCCGTGTCAAGAATATTGTAGTTACGTTAAAATAGCCTGCGAAAGGCCCTAGGCCTTGTCCATACCTACGTTTTAAGCTATAGAACTTGAAAACCGGTTATGTGGTTCGATCTCCAGGTGAGGACAAAGAGTCCCAACAGCAACATTAATGATTTCTGCCCAGTGCTCTACAATAATAATTGCTATGCCGACGAGTATACTGCAGTCACATCAAAATCTGGTTCAAAAGGCCCTGGTCGGTGTTAATACCTACATTTTAAGCTATACAAATTGAAAATCAGTTCATTGGTTCGATCTCTAGGTGAGAGCAAAAGTTTTAGCCCATTTGGCTTTCCGTGTCAAGAATGTTGTAGTTACGTTAAAATAGCCTGCGAAAGGCCCTAGGCCTTGTCCATAACTACGTTTTAAGCTATAGAACTTGAAAATCGGTTCTGTGGTTCGATCTCCAGGTGAGGACAAAGAGTCCCAACAGCAACATTAATGATTTCTGCCCATTGCTCTACAATAATAATTGCTCTGCCGACGAGTATACTGCAGTCACATCAAAATTGGGTTCAAAAGGCCCTGGTCGGTGTTAATACCTACATTTTAAGCTATACCAATTGAAAATCGGTTCATTGGTTCGATTTCTAGGTGAGAGCAAATGTTTTAGCCCATTTGGCTTTCCGTGTCAAGAATATTGTAGTTACGTTAAAATGGCCTGCGAAAGGCCCTAGGCCTTGTCCAGACCTACGTTTTAAGCTATAGAACTTGAAAATCGGTTCAGTAGTTCGGTCTCCAGGTGAGGGCAAAGAGTCCCAACAACAACAAGAAATGGCCATGCTGTGGAATCCGAACGGTTTGATTGTTGTCATTAAAATTTGTAATGTGGTGAAATAGTTACGACACGACCCCAAACACCGAATTTCGTTGGTCTATGTCAATTCTGGGCGAGACTATAGGAGTTCAAAAGTTTGACGTTTAACATGAAAGTTCATGCTGAGGCTTGCATAAGGAACGCTCATTGATAAAAAAAAATTGTGTTAGGGATCATGCTTCCTCTTCGTTTCCTGAAAGTGCGGGTGAATTGTTGACTCACCAGCATTGTTAGCATTTGCTTAATTTTCAGCATTTGTTCAATTTTCTACGCCTGGTGTCTGCGGATTGGTATTGTTGCATAAAAACAATGTTTAAAACATTTAATTTTCAGTCTACGCCTGGTGTCTGCGGATTGGCATTGTTGCATTGTTGTTGTTGACATGTTTAAAACTATGTAAAAGAAAAAAGGGATCGTTCAGGGCTTCGTCAGAACGGGACGGCTAATTGAAATTTCTTTCTGTAAAGGGCACATCTCCGGAAGTAGATCTTTCAAATGAGCTAAAGAACCAGCTTTCTACGAAAAATTTTTTAGTCTATAGAGACCATTGTATAAACATGTCCAAAGAAGTTCTCCATCCTGACCGTATAAGACAAAATTGAAGTCCAGATCTCCAAAGTGACAAATCGTAAATTAAAAGTTGGTGAACGTGTTGGCCAAGTCCCACAGGTCCCAAGTTCATATACGAAATATCTGAGGGAAATGTTGAAAGACGCGGAGAAATTAGGCAACGAAATTTCTGCTTTAAGTAGGATATCGAGGTCAAACCTTAAGACGTCCTGATCTGGAAGTCTCGCCAACAATAGAACGTCTGTAAACAATGAAACTTTAATATATTATTAGCCAGCGATATAGTTTAAATGATGCTAGACATTAAAATTAAAGAATTAGTGAAAATTGAGAAATATTCAAAAACATGCAAAATACAGTTCGCTCACTCAATTAGCGTGTATTAGCCAACTAAAAACAAGTTTAAACGAAGCATAAACTGCTGACATAAACCTCGGCAAGATTAAAATTAAAGGATAAGTGAAACTCGGAATCTCGTACAAAAATTCAGTACGCGAAAAAAATGCACAGACGGATTCGATCACTCAATCAGCGTTTGTTAGCCAGCAAAAAATAATTGTTTAAAACAATGCATAAACCGCTGGTGTAAACCACTGGAAGATTGAAATATATAGTACGGCATTCGTGAAACTTGGTTACATACGCAAAATGCCCAAACGAAGATGTGTTCGTACACTTGATGAGCGTTTATTAGCCAGCCAAAAATAGTGCACGGGTTGCTTTTGATGCACCGTTTGCAACATGGGGGAGGGGTTTTTATAAAACAGACAGCTAGCTGGGCTGGAAATTCTGATGGACCGATTCCAACATAAGGATTGGGGGGGGGGGGGGCGGGAGGCTGGGTTTTTTTTTTATGAAATAGCTACGTGGCCTGGAGATTCCATTTATACGTATTCTATTTTAAACGTTGAAAGTACGACAGTATGTTTCATGACCTTTACTGATAATTAGATACCGAATAACCAACAGTATCAAATAACTGACACGCAGTATCTGTAAATAATAATAAGTACTTGTTGCGGGAGCAACAGATCTGGCAAGGATCCCGGGATCGCTGACTGCCAGCCTAAAAAGGGGCTGCATTTAAGATGGGTGTAAAAAACGAAACTAAAAAACCTTGAAAAATGGGGAATGCGAAAGCGGAAAGGTAAAAACTAATACAAGACAAAACAATTTAAAAATCTTGCGTATAGGTAAAAAAAAAATGTTAATTGCATGATCAATGGAAAGTGGGTTCAAATTAGGAAAGGTGGGGGAGGATCTCAACTGCCTTAACACCAAGGTTAGACCTGCCACGGACACAAAGGTCCCCGATGGTATCGCCAGTCGAATGGAAAAGGGCGGATGGCCATTTGTCAAAAAAACAAAACAATGAATAAAATACATAGAAAGTAAAGAGTTTAAAAGTACGTAGATCGTCACAGTAAAAAAATTAATATTTCGTTGCGAAGCAAGGACAAAGATCAATGATCACTAATAGTCCGCCTAATAAAATGCAAATGAATTCAGAACAGAAAAGGGCCAATAAATAAAGGCGGATTGTCAATATAAAAATACGTAAATTTGATGTCATGAAAATCTTTAGAAAACATGATAAATGATCTTCTTAAGGAGTTTACATCTTGCAAATTAATTAGATCATTTGGCAGCGCGTTCCAAGCACGACCAACCCTTAAGATTGTGTCCCCTAGTCCAAGTAATCTAGCTCGGATCAAACACTAGGAGATCGAAAATTTTGAAGTTAGTATCAGGACGGTGTTCAATCTGCGTCGCTCAAGGGAGTCTTTAAGTCTCTTCAGTCATAAACTGTAAGGCAGACGGGCACAGCTCCAGGATAGATTTAGTGAAACGCCTTTGGACTGATTCTAATTTGTCAATACCCTTCAGTAAGTTGAGGGACCAAACAGGGCTTGCATACTCCAAAATAGGTCTGACGTAGACCTTAAATCCCCATAGTTTAGTGTTAGCACAACCTGAGGTAAAAACCCGCCTTACCAGTCCCAAACGACGATTTGCTTGGGTTGCTATGTGTTAACAATGCATGGTTGATCCCAAGGTCCCTGTTAAACCAAATACCCAAATCTTTTACTGAGTCGTTAGGTAAAGGTACCCCTTGTAAGGTATACTCATGATACCCTACAAGAAAGGATGGGAGGGGAAGTCACGATTTCCCTTGCCAATATGCAAACACTTACATTTAGCGATTGATATTGGTAACTGCCATTGACCAGCCCAATTTCCGACGTAAGCAGTACTACCCTGTAACGTTTCTTATTGCCGGGAATTTGTGAATTTTGCATGTATTTTTTAGATCATTCGCTAATTTTCCTTGTTGAATCTCAAGATTTTCACATTTAATATCATTTATAAAAAAGACAAGAGGAGCGGACCCAACACGGAACCCTGTGGTACAATACTAATAATTTCTGTGAGTGGAGACAGTCTTACCAAAAAGTACACGTTGTGTGTGTTTAGGGAAAGCAGAAATCCAATACAGGAGCTTGCCATCGAATCCTAGAATTTTTAAGTTTCAATTTAAACTCTAAATGGATCACCGATTCAAATGCTTTTTTAAAATAAAAATAATCTCATTAGTTGGCAGACCACAATCCAGTGCTTGTGTACAATCGTCAAGGATCGATAATAGTTGGTGGGTAGTAAACGACCGGGGACGAAACCAAACTGGTCGTTGTCCAATTAAATTTTCTGTTGTACCACATCATTTTGTTCCTAATAAAATGTTCGAAATTATCACAATAGGAGCCTATGTATATGGTACGGAAATTGTTAAATGAACAAGCTATTAATTTTATTGTGTTTAAAAATTATACAGTAAGCATTGATAAGTAATCGGACTGTTTCGGTTCAGTTTTCAAGCAGTTAGTCAAAGTTTTAAAATGATTTTAATACTTTTTAATTAGTAGTTTTTAGTAGTAGTAATTTTAATAGTTTCTAGTAGAACATTGTTAAAATTTAAGATAGAAACCAACTAAGTAAACTTATTTTTTGACAGGAAAAGCAACACCATCAATCGCATGCACTTGCTGTTCTTCATAAAAGCAGCTGCTATTCAGAAGGGAGTACCTGAAGAAGACATTTTATACAGATTGCTTTCTGTGAAGTCTGCCTTGACACAAAAGGTAAAGTCCAAAAACGAGTGAATCTTCTACAGTTATATTCAAAGTGCTTGAGTAGTTATAATGCATTGTTTCCTTGCCTAATCCGTTTTGAATTGGAGGATTAGGTGGATTGCAGTAATTCATTTACTTGAATCTGGAAGCGGTTGGCTACAGAAACGTCGATGAACCACTAGTTTCCAATTGTTTCGTAATTTCCATTCTTTTTCCACGTAACATTAATGACCGGCAGCTTTTCAATCAATCTAATTAAGGAAGGTGGTAAATTCTTAATTGAGATGACGGCAGCTACAGGCTCCAACCAACAGATAAATCGTAACCTCTCAACTCACCAAAGTTAGTTGGGCCTGAAGCATTCGTCCAAAATCAATTTAGTCGTTTATGCCAAGCAACTGATAAATCCTAACTGCTGCTCTCCAATTCATCAGAACTAGTTGGGCCTGAAGATGGTAATCGGACAGAAGCTTGCTGACCAAAAGCTTACGAGAACCTTGCTGTCTAAAAGACCTGAGTCATTTGCTAATTATTCAGAAGCTCACTGTCCAAAATATCAACGAGTGATTAGCTCACCAATCAGAAGCATATTGTCCAAAAGTTGGAGTCATTTCGATCACCAGTTTTTAGGTCCCCAATCAAGTTCACTGTCCAAAAACTCGCAGAGTCGGAACCACGCCTACAAAAATTATTAAAAAAAATTGTTTTAAATAAAATCTACGAAAAAAAGCATGTGATAGTACAGCATTGTATGTTGCATTTATGGCATTTTTTTTACATATATAAAAAAATTATAATATAATAAAAGTTGCTTACACCAACCAACGTGTAAATCATTTTTACCTATCAACTCAATGATACAAGTTGGGCCTGAAGTATTCGCCCAGAATTATCATTTTAGTTGCTTTCACCAACTAACTTATAAAATCTGTCTGTCAAACTAGTTGGACCTGTATCATTTCGCCCAAAAGTATTATTTTAGTTGCTTACTCCAACCAACAGTTGAAATCGTAAATGCCTCTCTTCAACTCGCTGAAACTAGTTGGGTCTGAAGCACTCGTCCAGCAGAATGATTTTAATTGCTTAGGCCACCGAACTGATAAATCATATCGTTCACGCTTGCCCATTCTCTTAGCATCGATCCTTATTTTTTGTATTTTCTTTTCGATGTACTGAATGCCGATTCATTGCAGTTGTTGCTCGAAGTTCGCTCATCACATTCCTCAGCATGCCTGCGTTTAATCAACATTCAAAATCCTAAGATTTTTCTTTGCTCGTTTCAACACCTACTTATCTGAGAGTACAGTTTAATGAAAGATTCAGAAAGCAAAGCGAGAAACTGGTTGAAAATGTTTTCCTCGCTTTGATCGCACAATCCATGCAACTCCATTCTTCAGAAACGCGAAAGGTTGAGACAACCTTTTAAAACCTACAGGTTCGATTTTTTCGTTCATCCAGTCAGTTAAAGCAAATCCAATTTTAAGATCTATACATAGTACATGTCGTCCTTTCAGGTTACTTATTTCTTCCCGATAAAGATTGTTTGAACAGCCACGAGCAGACTTCGAGCAGCTTTTCATCTATTTTAGGGTACAAACAATCGGATATGAGTAGTGCTAAATATTTGTAGGTGCCTTAATCTGCACGCACGCTGTAAGATTTCAATGATTTAAATGGTCATTAAGTTAAAAATACTCAAAATTTGTTAACTTGTGGTTGAATGCCTATTAAGGCGAATTTCAGTTTGGCTTTTAACCCTAATTAAATTGTAGTTGTCATGAAAAGCATGCTATTCTTATTTACATTTGGTTCCTCTTACTATGGGTTTGTTTGTCGGCATAATGACCACCAATTTTTTTGTGGCCATTAATATGCTGGGCGTCTGTGTGCAACCCCAAGCATTACTCCAAACGTTTGATGTTTAATTAGAAGGTTAATATAAATATGGAACCAAATACACGTGTAACCTTATTTCCATTGCCTTTTTGCCTTTTCATGTGCGGGAATTGAACCCTTGAGCTTGGAGACCAAAAGCCAAACCTCTACCGTTAAGGCATACTAACATGGCCATTTTTCGTGTAAAAGGAAAGTGTAAATTTAGGGTGCTTGTTGCTGCACACCTTACAACACCAAATGAAACTAAAAGAACATAAAGCGTGAAATATAGAATAACAGGATGGAAAGCCAACTCAACTGGAGTAGTGATAAATAAATAAATTCAGATGCAAACCTATATCCGTTGCTTTTTGGACCCCTCGACCTTTAAGCCGCCAACGGAAATAGGTTTGCATCTGTATTAATTTACCACTAATGCAGACAGTTTGGCTTTCCGTCCTCTTTGTACCTAATTTCTCACTTTCTGTTACGTTCATTTCACTTTATGTGAGGTAATTTGGTTAAAGTTCAGTTTGCTATTCAACAGATCTATATTAGTGTAAAATCTGTTTCTGTTGCGTTGGTATTGAAGTTTATTTATTGATTTCTTAAAGGGAGAAATGCAACAGATCTTTAACATTGTTATGGAGATCATTCTTTGTTGATTTATATCGTTTCAGAGTCCTAAACTTCCCGCAGTTTTTGCCCGTTTGTCACACAGGAAGACCTTTACTGGGATCCACCGCCAAGACCATGACAGGATCCGTCCTCATAAGTAAGTCTTTTGAGATATTGAGGAGTGATCAGAAGCATTGCAACTATCAAGGTAATCACCATGCCATCACTATTTTAATGTTCTAGTCCTGTTGGACTCAATTCAATCCCCTTTTGACATTCGTTGTATGCACGTACATTCGCTCCCTCGTCCTGTGTAAGCTATAATAAATCATATTAGCTACAGAGCTCGCGTCTGGAGACAGTGGTTTAGTTAGCAGCAAATTTCAACAGAACGTCTGGTCAATACAATTGTGAGTGGATTTCTTAAACCAAAAAAAAGCACTTCCATCAGAAAATACTTCCCTTTTTTATTTACTTTCTCGTAGCTAAAAGCTTAGAAGCTTTTTTTTAGCTCATTTTACAGAGAAGGTTGTCAGCTGTCCAACGATACCTTAGGAAATAAGAATAGCCTAGGTGATATAGCCCACAAGATAAGTTACAAGTGAGATAAAACGTAGGGACCTAACCGAGAGCTTACCCAGTGCATGACCCATTAATAGCATTATCAATAGATGTACTCAACAATCGTCCAAAAACACATGTCCACACGTCCATGGTGAACAAGCGAGAATGCTCATACTCGTAAAAGAGAAAGGCAAAAAGAAAAAAGAAATAAAAAAGTAGGTGTGAGCACCGCCGTGTTGAATCCTGTGGCTTGGCCCCGGTTCGAGCCTGAGTCGGACACTTTTTTTGTGCCACCTTGGGCCATTGTGCGAGTGCGTTGGGTGAATAGCAAGTACTTCGCTCAGTTTTTTTCCCCAGAAGTCAGTTATGTGTCGCACATAATATTGTAACATGGTTCAGACACCGTGTACGACGTTCAATCAATCACAAAGTACTCCGTCGATTCTAGTGCAAGACGGGGCACGCGTGAGTGCGTATAGTGAAAATGAAACATCAGTTCGTAAACCAGACCTGCCCTCGCTACACATCTTCCATGGTAAGCAAACTTGAGGATTTCAGCCTGGAAAAGGACATTGACCTATAGTCTGTTCCACATTATGCTTTCAGAAGTATGATGCCACGTTTCCTTGCTCTAAGAGTGCAAAAACATCGAGTTACTGTTAGAGTTTACGAGTGGGATATTTACATGTTTTTGCACTCTCAGTGGAAGAAAACGTGGCGTCATACTGTTAGTTTTCTGAAAACATAACGGGGAACAGGCTATAGAAGATATTAGCTCGAGGCTTGCTCTTACCATAACGCATTTTGGTCTCATCGGAAACACGTTTTAAATATTTCGTCGATATTTTGAATCAGTGGACGTCCTAAGCAGTAGCATATGCTGGAGGAACATGCGGAGTCGATGCGCGTAAAACTGGAGGAGAGGTTGGCCATCTTCGAAGAAAATCTCTTCAGAAGACTCGAGAAGAGAGCATCGTGACATTTTTGTTTCAGCAACAAGTAATAACCTTTTCGGTTGTGAATTTCGAGGGCGTAATTTTTAAGGTTTTTTTTTCGCATGTAAAAAACTTCAAATGATTTCTTAAAACATGGTTGTTGCCTAGCTGCAACTGTTTTGGAGCTCCGATTTTGGTAAATGTTCTTTTAGCTGAAACAACCTACATTTAATGAACAATATGAAATTGTGGTGGGGATAGTGTACCAACGGCTGATTAGGGGTATCTGTCATGCACCATGTGTACCATATAGATTCTAGCTAAACCCTTTTTAGTTTTACTCAAAAGTTTGTTTTAATTCTGCGGTTTTATGCTAAAATGTAGAGTTTTTTAATGTGTTGCAATCCCTTTATGTTGTGTTTCAGGTTGACACCAATATTCACTTTCATTCGTGCTTTGCATGAGAACGAGATCGACGTTGCGTGGCCGACAGCCATGACCAATTGGTATGTGAGTAAACCGGACGGATGTATAGTCAAAACAGGAGGACAAGGGGACCAGATCAAGGAAGATGCAAGTATCAAGTATCCAACATCCCGGTCGGGCACTCCCCGCTCGGCCGCACACTCCGTTACTACTCGACCGCCAGCGTCAAGACGGTCTCCTCGGCCCTAAAAGGTCCCTCTAGTCCTTAATCAGTAACGTCCGCGAACATCGAACTGGAACGTGCTGACAACTTAAAATTCAAAACAAGATTTAGTAAGCAAGTTAAGCAAAAATCGATAGCGACGGGAACTGAATTGAGAGAATAGAAAAACAAAAAAATGTGACCTAAATATTAGTAAAAGTTAAACTGCCAAAAAAGGCAAAAAATTTTTTAACCCGAAACTGGAAATTCAAATTTGAAAAAGCAAAAAAAAATAATTTAAGGAAACTTTGAATGACTGTCCGTTACGAAGTTTTGGGAAACCGAATAATTCATATTTTTTATCAATGAAATTAAGAGAAACGTGCACTTAAAACGGAACTTGTTCATGTAACTGCGTGTTACATGGGTTATGAAATACGTTAAAAATTTGCCCCAATTATTTAATAAATGGCACATTAAACACCTGTGTTTTATTTACTTCATCTGTTTTTTCGTGGTTATGGACTTTTCTTTTTGTACCAGAATGTGTAGCGTCAAAAACGGCAAAGAGATTTAGCTGACCTGCAGTTTTTCCTTTTATTTTCTCTAAACTGTAATCATCTACATTAATATCATACGCGATCGAGCAATCAGCAAAGCCGCTGAGGAACGTCTTCGAGTTGCTCTTCTGCAGTCCGATAATGTAAGCTACCAGCGGGTGTGCGATGGTGCAGCCAGAAAGGGGCTTTTCTGAAATCTAATAATGGAAGTTACCCACGGGTGCGCAATGGGTGCAATGGGTTGCTGTTCCTTAAGACGGGTTTCCCCTTGTGTCCAATGCTGCCGTTATAGGGATACTAGCGGAAGCCCGTGCTACGCACGGGTGCTGTTTGATACACCGTTAAAAACACTTGGACGATTTCCTTCCTCGTGTTTGTTATTGAATGCGTGTATCCCGTGTATGTGTATACCCTGGCTAGGAAACAGGTTTTCGTTTGCTTCATTCCCTCATTCAGCGTATCCCTTGTTCCGGTGTCCATACACTTACATTACATATGATTCTTTCCTGCAAAAATGGTTGAAATACACGTTTGTACATATGAAATAAATAAATACGCGTTTGTGCATGTGAAATAATAAATACGCCTTTGTACACCGGAAAGAAATAAATACGCCTTTGTACACCTGAAATAATTAAATAGGCATTGGAGACATTGTAAGGGAGGATTAAACAAACGAAGCTTTAACAATCAGCAAGAGGGCGAGCGACCGACAATGAAAACGGATATGTGCTCTATCAATTACTTGCGGCCGTCTTGTGGCCGTCTCGTTGCCGTCCATCCTACGCGACAACTCGATTTTATTAATAAAGATAGGGATGTAGCACACCATCTACAAATGTCTTTCTTGAATTTTTTTTATGTAAGGCGTAATACTCCTTAAGTACCATCTGCTTCTAGAAAGTTTTTTGTATTGCCAGTTTTGTATTACTTTTGAAAAGTGTTATCCCTCCTGAATGTCGGTTGTGACACGACTACTAACGGTCCATCGTGTGCTTGTTGATTGTCCGTCTTGTTTCTCATCTAGTTTCCATTTTCTGCGATATAACACGTCATTTGGGAGATGTGTGTCCTCTTTTCCAAGATTTTAAAATCATTCAGGAGATCAAGATTTAAGGTTGGTTTAACATCTGTGTAGTGCAGTGACAACCTGTACCACTGCATTGTGACTGAGGTTGGTGCTAATGCCCTAGCAGTCTGCACGCCATACAGCCTCAAACCCTACAGCCAATTTTTTTCGTCCACATGTTCTAGATTCATGAAGAGCTGCCACGAGGGGTGTTATACTAGATTCATAAGTCACCCTTAGAAAAATCATCCTAACCTCAGTTTGTATTAAAATTAGTTAGTTTCATGTGCTAACTAGGCATATGTCGGGGATTAAGTAGCTTCTAAACATATGGAATACCAAATAAGAAACTAGAATTATAAAAATATAAATTTCAGAATTCGAAACATGATCAGGGAGACTAGCTAGTACTTATATTAAGCCCAGGACCTCGGATGTAGCTCTACTTGGCTGTGGGGAAAGGGGTCACTCAAAAGGTCCCGTCCTGAGTGCACGCATGAAAATTGATGGACATGACATTCTTCCAGAAAACAGTTGTAGATAAGAAATTGATTTTCAGTTGGTTTAAAATCTTAACGAAAGTTGTGATACACCCAACCAAAACTGGTATATCGTCAAGTTTCTAAAAAGGGTCGGATTTTTAAAGTAATGATATCATTCAACCAAGAGGTTAATATCTCTTGGCGTATTGCCCAGTTTCATTTCTTTATTCCTATACATCGAACATTGACATTTATTCAGACAACCATAATAGTACAGCGGCGAAAGAGCAAAAATAAACAAAATTAATTCGTACTAAAAACCTCAAAACTCGGATATGGTTAAGAATCTCGCCAAAATCTTTTGATTGTTGAACCACCTTGAAGGCCGTCATAATGGTCGACACCTTGAAAAAATAGCGGCCTTTTTTGTGTTTTGGGACTAAGTCCTTAACCGTCAACTAATCAAAACTATAATGTAAAGCAAAAACATTCAGTACACGATATGCATCTTTCAGGTAAAAACCATAGAATCACAAAATCGGTATTTCAAATTTACCCCCACAAATTTGTACAAGTGCGCCATTGTTCAATTGTTAGTGACCTTCGGTTGCTGCTTCTGATTGTCTAAAATGGACATGCTGCTTAGGATATTCTGAAAGATTGGGATCTATTCTTTTCCATCAATCCTGACTGGAATTGTTTAGATTAGATGGGGAACGTCCTACACCTATTTGAGCGTGAAGTGGTAATGGGAGAGCGGCGAAAGCGTATGGTAATTTTCGCATTCAAAGTGCTGTGTCGAGCTTTCTAACAGCCCGAATAGACATGCTAGGGATATTCTGGAAAGGTAGAAAAAAATTCTTTTTATATCAGTTCTAATCTGAATTGTTTAGCTTAGGTAGGAACTGTCCTAAGCTCATTTAAAGCACTATTTGGCGTAGCTGTTAGTTTCAATTTCAAAGTGCCATTGTGAAGCTCATAGTTGTATTTGTGTCCAAGGTTAACAATTTCGGTTAAGATTGGTGGAAAGAATATATCCCCACCTTTCAAAAAATCTTAAGCACGTCTATTTTGGGCTATTAAAAGGCTCGCAGGATCACCGCTACGCCGTTACCTCTTCACCTTTAAATGGTAATCGGAAGGTTCATGTCAGAGTTAAACAATTTTGATTAAGATTGATGGAAAGAATAGATCCTCACCTTTCAGAAAATCCTAAGAATGTCCACTTCGGGCTGTTAGAAAGCTCGCCACATCACTTTGAAATCGACGGTCACTATAACAACCAATTAAACCTTGTAGCGCTCATTCAAATGGAGGGGGGTGGCAGTAAACTTAAAATAAAATTTTGAGGTTCAATGAATGCTTTTACCTAAAAGATGTACAGCACCTTTCTTGTCCAGAATTGTGTGCTGAACGTTTGTGCTTCACATTATGCTTTTGATTTGTTGACGGTTAAGGAGTTATGGCCAAAACCGCAAAAAACGCCGCCACTATTCCAAGATGATGGTCAAGATGGCGGCTCTCAAGGTGGTTCTACATCAGTAAACGATCTTAGTGACATTCTTGAACGTATCCCCGAGTTTGATGCTTTTAGCACGAAATGCACACTTTTGCCCCTATGTCGTTGTACTATACAGGGTGTTCCAAAAGTCCCAGTTGGCTGAATAACTTTTGAACGGATAAGAATTGAAACTTGCACCTCTGGAGACAACGGTTGGGTTGAGTGTTCTATCTTTTGGCATAAGAGAGATCGCGGTACTCCCTTCACGGGGGTTTCAGGGGGCGCAACTCAGTAATTTCAAATGGAAAGGGGAGGGGGGCGAGTAACACGTCATATTAAAGCTCTTAACGAGCTGAGAAAAATGGCGCAAAGAAAATGTCGCTACGTTGCTCAAATCAAAAATGGCGCCCCATCAAAGTTCAAAATAGCACTTTGCATTGGAAGCATTTACGCCACTAGAAGATTATTCAGAGATGTTCATAACGTGACGGAATGTTCCAGATGGATAAACTAAAAGACCCACGTAAAAGAAAAACGTGGCAATATTAAGGTCCCGCACTTTTTTTTTTGGGGGGGGGGGGGGGGGAGGGGGAAGGGAAGGGGGAAGAACAAATAAAATCTCTGTTGGAGCTAAACTCAAAAAAGTTTTAAATGGGAGGGGGGAATCGAGCTGCACTTCTTAGCAAAGATCTTAACAAGCAAATAAAAACAGCGAAAATAAATAGTCGCTACGTTGCTTCCTTCCAAAATGGTGACAATGCAAATTTTAAAACTGGTGGATAAAGTGATAAGTGAATTTGTGGCCATATCGATAAAATGCATTTCTAGAGAATAACGTGTACTAAAGAAAAGCAACATGAAGAAACTCGAGGTAGTTTTCAAAAGTAGGCCATTAATTTACTGAAGTGACAGATCACTACCACAAAGCTTGATATTTTCGTGGACCTTTATACTTTCGTACATCCATTTGGTCCTACATTTAATCGTACCTCGTGTCCCAAAGTAAGGGGCTTCAACCTTGTTTTATTGTACATGTACCTTTCGGTTTATCTCCCTGGAACAGACTTGGAGGAATTTGTCACATTCGTTCTTAGAGGGGCGCCATTTTTGATTGGAGCAAGGTAGCGACGTTTTCTTTGCACCATTTTTCTCAGCTCGTTAAGAGCTTTAATATGACGTGCCACTCGACCTCTCCCCCCCCCCACCTTTCCTATTTGAAATTCTTTAGTGTAGCCAGTTACGATTTTATTTGCCCTGCCCTCCTCGCCCCCAAATGCGAGACCGCAACATTGCTACTTTTCTTTTAAGTGCGTCTTTCAGTTTATCCATCTCGAACATTCTGTCATATTGTGAACATCTCCGAATCGTTTTCTAGTGGCGTAAATGCTTTCAATACAAAGTGCTATTTCGGACTTCGATGGGGCTCCAGTTTTGATTGGAACAACGTAGCGACGTTTTCTTTGTGCCATTTTTCTCAGCTCGTTAAGGGATTTAAAGGAACATAAATCCCTGTTGGCTTTCCTACATGACTCTGTTTTGCTACATTAGTTGAAACGTATGTAAATGTTGCCAACACATTCATTTTCTTGTTTTTTCTTGCGTGCGAGGTGATTTGGCGACATTAACTCTAACCTGTGTAAATGTTGCCAACTGCAATCTCATCAGGTCGCACGATATACCGGAAGGATGTATGTCCTTTTAATGTGACGTGCTACTCGACCTCCCTTTCCCATTTGAAATTACTGAGTTGTGCCCCCTGGAGCCCCCGTGGAGGGGGGGGGGGTACTGCCATGTCTCTTATGCCAAAAGATAGAACCCTCAACCCAACCGATGTCCCCAAAGGTGGAAGTCTCATCCGTTCAAAAGTTATTCAGCCTATCTGGGACTTTTGGAACATCCTGTAGTGGCCGTGTAAACTTGATGAAACTCCGGTGTGAGGGTAGCCCTCGTCCGTACGCACACTCCTTGCTAAAAACATTCAGTGGAATGCGCCAAGTTTCCTGGCTAATATGATTAACTTTGGCGGCCTTTTCCTGGTTGAATATTATATTGTCGGCTTATTTTATACAGATTTTAGTTTATTTAAATGTGTGCATTACAGAATTTACAGAAAAAAACCATGCGTTATCCTTGATCAGGCTGTTCATCTGAGCTGACTAGAGGCTTCAGCTGCATCGTTTGTATATGACGAGTGTAATAGTAGTAGATTTAGCTACTGTAAACATGAATGTGAAATTTGTGCATCTCTAATGGATTCTCAATTCGTGGCGTTATTTCTCCCCTGTGTATCTGATCTTAATTAGAATGTGACTTCCAGGGGTTTGTTTACCTAATTAATGGGGATGTTTCTCATTTCCTCCTGCCATCTTTTACTGCAAAGACTGCCACCCACACCTTCATACTATTCTGCTTCTAGCCTAAAAACAGTCATTTGCTATCGGTTGGCAGCTAAATTGTAAGAATTAACATGGCTGTACGTATACTAGTAATCTTGAATGAAAGAGCTGCCATGCTTATAATTAAAATCCCTAAGAAAACTCAAAAATTATTAACGATGCAATGTTCCGGATGATCTGCTCTAGCAAAAATAAACTGATAAAGACATTAAGCTAGTGCCTCGCCCATCATGATGCAACAATAACGTTTAACGTCCGCCCTATACAGATAAATTATATGGACACACTAGATGTCTTTTGCAAATCCAGATTGGTTGTTTACAGGCATCTGAGGAAAAAGAATACGACCGAAAAGGCTAAATCGTTTGATCGGGTGACAAATTAACCAAAACTTGCGAAAACTTGGAAACACTTTTTATTCATTTAACCAAACCACGTGTTCATAAACGCTTAATACCTACAGCCGATCATCTACAAGTTATGCAATGAGGCTGGCATCAACACATTTCCACCAATAAAAATCCAGGGATCCACTATTTAAAGCATAGCCGACCGAGTTCTCTCATCATTCGACCAGCAGACTTGGTGATTTAGGTGTGACTGTTAGCACATTCTTTCGAATTGTGCTGACTTTTATTTTATTTGGTTTTAGTGTTTGGCGTGGAACCTCACATCCTTCTGACTTGTAAGTTTTATATCCACGACCCAGCTCTGCGGTTATTTTATTAATTTTTAAGTTTTAACATGTTTTAAACCCTTCACTTGAAAACGGTTCCGACCTAGGAACCGAAACTTCGTTATTTCGTATTTTCACCAGCACTTGATGGCTACTCTGATTGTATTTTTAACCTACTTAAGTTGCCTTTTGGACTTGTACGTTAGACTGCCTATGTCAGACTGCTTGAGTGGTTGATCAAACCCACGACATTTGAAACCAAAGGCCAAGGTCTTACCGCAGAGCCATACTGACACGTCTTAAAAAAAAAACGTCCATTGGCAGCATTTACACGTGCAAATATAGATATAAACATACCGGCCGTGTCAGTATGGCTCAGCAAGAGGACCTAAGCCTATGGTTGCAAGGGTCGTGGGTTTCGATTCCCTGCTCAGGCAGTCTGACACATCAGTTCAAAAGGTAACGTTAATAGGGTTAATAGGTTTGCCTCTGTATATCTTGTTGAGCCTTTGGCTTTTTACTTAAAGTCGAATAGTGCTTCAGCATGACTACGATTTTACACTAAACTAATTTGGCACATTTAGAAGCAACATATTTTGTTCATGGTCTTCATACTGATAGCTTTTTTTAAATACGCACCACATCCCATGGAAACTGATAATTTGGGAGACCCCTTAATGACATCCCGACAAGCTGGATGCAAATTTTTCGCAGATTTATGGAAGAGGATAACCAAATTAATACTCTCTGCTGCGAATATGCTGTCTTGTTATTAAATCGAAAAATAATTTTCAACATAAAGCAAAGCAGAAAACGTATACCATGCTACAACTGGATCATCACATGGGTCTTTGTAGGAGGAATTAGTTTTTCGCCAAATTTTTATTGCTGACCACCGGGTAGTAAGGGTCTAATGCTTACCAGCCTCTTACTGACAAAATTTTACACCTAGGCCCTGACTGTCAAAGCTTGTCCGTGTTCCTTCTAGGTTTAGATTTTTAGACCCTTACTGTAAACATTTAACGTTCCGTTTTTTGTTTATTAATTCGTGTTACTTTTTGAATTGCAGCTAAATTATAAAACGGTGCAGTTGACGGTCAAAGTTGAGAGTTTAACACACAGACCCTAGGCTGACCCATACTAACACTGGCTATTGCCAGTATAATAATAGAAACAATTCCTTTAATCTTCAGTCTACGTCTTGCAGTTGGAGTTTGCTAACTGGCATTGTTGCATAATAACAATGTTCAAAACAATGTAAAACAATCAATCTGATCGTTGAGAGCTCCGTTACCCCTGAACCACATGACCAATTAGAAAAGGCCTTATGGAGAGGGCACATCTCCAGAGCAATACCTATAAAATTACCAAAGAACCAGCTTTATAGGACAAATGGTTTGACCTGTAGAGAGGACAGACGAAAGTATCCCCAGAACAACAACAACAAGAAGCAGAACAAGAAGTTGTCTATTTGGCCCCTCTCTCTATCGCGGAGTTGGCTCGGCCGAATTTCACAACTTCTGGACTGCAAACAGGATTTAATTAGTCAAGGCTAGATTCCAAATTTGGTTTAAAGATGTTTACTTTTGACGGAGTTATAAGCGCTCAAAGTTGAGAGTTTAACACAGCGATCCTAGGTCGACCCTTATTAGTGTTAATAAAAGGTACGCAGTTCGTATTGTACTGAACCCATTTGTCCAATTTCATAGATGGAAGCCTTCCTGTTATCTCGGTATCGATACGTGGGGATGAGCGGACTAGCTAGCCAGTATTTAGTAAGGGCTCGTTTATGCAACGACAGTTTTCTCGCTCACTAGCTTTTATTTGATCAATACTAAATCTGATGGCTGCTTCTCGCCTTTACCGGAGTATGCGGCTTTCGATTGTCTATACGTATTAGTAACCACAGCAACGACACAGACGCAAATCTTCTTCTCGTGACTCGTGACACGGCGTACGATGCTTGCAACATTTGAGCGGCGATTTATGACAACAAGAAAACAATTTTTACTGCGGAACAAGACGACAGACTGTTTTTTGCATGCCGGCATTCGATGGGTTGTCTTCGATTCGATAGCCACGAAATGGACGCCATGTTGGATTTTGAATTCTCGCTATTAATTTAATTATTAGCTAGTTATTCTACCGACGTTTGATCATTGCTAGAAAATGTACTTTGAGGGAGAATAGCAAATTTGAGAAATAGCGTTAAATGACAACAATCTTGTGGCAGTTTAAAATTACTGTAGCACTTCGTTCTTTATCCGTGTTGTTATTTATAATACATACAATTTGTTATCTATTACCGCATTCATTTAGTAGCAACGGGAAACTAATCATAAATAAATAACGGTTGACTAGCAAATAGCTTTCGGCGAGCGAGAAGGCCTTTTTGATTAACGCGCCCTAACACATTTGCAACGCAATTGAGGGTCAGATTTTGCATTGAAAGCAGCTTAGCTGGCATTGCTATACGAGCTAATTTTTGTCAGGAGGGTCATTCCTTTAGATTTCAAAATTTAAGCTTCTGTACCGCGTTATAATTTTTAGCCAAGTACCTACAATGGTTCCAACTCGGCTTCAGGATATAAGACACTTGACTCTATGGCATCGCGCTACAATGGTTTACAACCTCGACAATTGAATTGGTGTGATGTTTGTTGCCTAACTTGGCGCGATACTCTAGGGTGTATCTAGATATATGTATATAGATAGATAGTTTTTCACTAAAAATAAAATCGCATTGTGTTTATTTGCCATTCAGTTTTTACAGTGAGGTAGAACAGTATTTTATTTACCATTAGTGAGCAAAGGCAGCTAAGGACCTTGAAGAAAAACGGCTTTCGCCGAGGTACCATAGAACAACAACATTTCTGTTTATTGGTTCACCTTATCGTCTAAAATTATGAGAACCACACACAGACAAATACGATGAATGCAGCAAATTGCTTATCAACAATGTTCAAGTCTTCGCTACAATATCTAAAGACAACTAGCCAATATCTCGAATTCACACATATTTAAAACGTTATCCATTTACACATTGAGGTAGCACAGTGCTTATTTGCTTTAACTCTGCTAAGGTCTTAGTAAGTATTTTTGCCAGCAGCAAGGCCTCACCCTATAGCACAACAGCGATTTGTACACCTTATCAAAAATTACTTTGAGCAAAGCTCAATCTTTCTTCTTTAATATGCTTTTCCAGCTTTCTGCGATATGGTTTCGTTTCTGTATAAATTCTAAATTATTGAAATTGCAGCATGGTGGACATGTTCTGCAGACAGTGCAATATTTCTTTGCTGTATAACACTGTGTTGCCCCATTTAGGGGACCTGGAGTTTTCACAGCAGCACGGCCTCACAGACTGGTACTAAAAAATTATCTTTTCCTTAGAAAGCTCTAGTAAGGACTTTAGCCAGAAGCAAGGCCTATAGTTTTTTCATGGCAACAACTATCACAACAGCAATTCATGTTTAGTGGTCCACGTTGCCTTCAAAATTTATCTAATGAGCAAAATGAAAGTAAGCACTTTTGGTAGCAGCAAGGCCCCACACACTAGTACAACAGTAATTCGTGTTTATTGTAGCTAAAATTATCTTTAACTTAGCAAAGCTCTAGTAAGGGTTTTTTTTGCCAGGAGCAAGGCCTACAATTTTGTCATGGCAACACACTATCATTGTCAAAAATCATCTTTTACTAAGCAAAATACAAGTACGCACCTTTACCTGCAGCGAAGGCTCAAACACTAGCACAACAATGATGTGTGTTTATTAGTTCACCTTGTCAAAAGTTATCACACACACACACGCAACATAATGGTAAATATAGCAGCAGAATGCTTATCAACAATGAGTTCACGTCTTGGCGAAATGGTCAAAAGGAGAAAAGCCAATAATCTCGACTTCACACACATTTAAAACGTTTTTTTGACTAATACTTAAGCAGCCATTAAACTGGCAGTCATCTACAATTTGAATTGATACATATCTTCCCCACAATGGATTGTTACAAACAAAGTTGTTCATTCCTTCTGGTACAAGCGAATTCATAAGTTGAAAACAAACTTGGTTCTGGTCGAAAATGCTTGATTCAGAAACAGTTGCGATATCCATGAAGCCAACTCGGATAACAAAGTCGTGCAGCCGACCTACAAATAAAATGGATTATTAACCTGGTTGAAATAATTATGACGCTTTAAATACACGAATTAAGTTTTTTCTTTCCAAAATCTCATTGTTACCGGATTTCCACCCAAAACCAAAACTGGCAGAAAAACCCGTCAAGTTTCTAAAAATGATCGGCCTTTGAAGGTAGTGATATCATTAAACCAGGGAAAGGCCGCCAAGGTCAATCCTATTAGCCAAGTTAATCGCACC
>JAHWFP010050126.1:385-10456 GCA_023313725.1 Lithobius niger | reverse complement strand
ATGGTCCCGAATCTGTTAGGATATGTGTTGACATGCAGCGGCAAAAACTATAAATATCTAAGAATATCTTCGCTACAATAAGATGCGTGCTGCCACCCAGTGGCAAAAAGCAATAATAGAGGATAAAGCCTGTCTATGTCTAAATATCTGGCGTCCATCTGGCAACCCGGGACCTCGAGATGGTCACATAAGACGGTCATGCTAACCATTAGGCCACCTTGCCAAATAGAGATGCTTTAATCGCCAATAAACAGTTGTCGGTGTCTCGTCTGCTTAATAGTGGTCTTAAGCACCTTACTGCAAGAGTAAAATGTGGCTGAGTACACCGCACTATGGAAAACCATTTATTTAACTCTTGTTGAGCCTTTGGCTTTACGTCTTTAATGGAAAACCATTTGTGCTAAATGGGAAACCACATCTAAATCTTCACACTGCGGGGTTCTCCATGACAAAATGTAAATGAAGAAAGCAAACAAAAAATTCACAATTTAGCTGATGTAATGGCTGGTTTATAGACGTAAAAATCCTAAAGAAGAAAGGTAGAGACATATGTATAAGACACATGTAAGAGTTCTAATTTTCATGTGTTTATTAACTGCAAGTAACTAAATGCATATTTTAACATGTCAAGGATAAAACGCAATACGGCCGAAATCGTTGAACATTGTGGAAAATGTAAAGGAAAGATGCAGACATAAACAAAATAACTGAAGGGGACGCACTGATGGAGTAAGCAATCCCAGCTTCACTGCGTAGATGAACATTAACCTAAGGAGGATCAATTAAAGGGGGTGTGCTGATTGAGTGAACGACGTGTGTTGGCAGACAAAACCAGACATTTACAATTATGTTGGCAAAAAATTATGTCTACAGTTTATTTTAGCGAATATTTGATGGAATGTCTTCTGGTTTTATTCTCTTTCTAAGCACAAACATAGAACTATGATATAAATTTACATGGCCTGTAATAATTGAGAATGTAGTGATTTGGCCGGATTAAAGTCCATGGAATCATTGTAAGTATGGTGACCATACGGGACATGCATATTCGAGAATCCTTAATAAAACCTTAATGCCCAAATGAGGGTTAAAACATTACTTTACTTTACTTTATTTACAGAAAGCGTTACAGTGCCGTTCAGGCTGTGTAACAAGGATCAAGAAAATATTTCGTTCATAACAAAGACAAGGTTCTATATAAATACTTAAATAAATAAGAAATTCCTATATATTTACATTTCATTCATAACAGAGACAAGGTTCCACATAAATAAAGAAATAATTAAAAAATACCTATATATTTGCAATTTAATGTTTAGTAATATTTATAGTAAATAGGTTGGCACCACTTAGCCCGTATTAGCAATAGTTTAGGGTAAGAATTACCGTCAAGGCAAAAAAATGGCTTCAAACTCGACATTCAATAATACAGAATGACCATAATACTTTATGTAAAAATACCATTGCTTTTGAGCAAAACAGACTTTCATGAAAATGCCCACAAAACGTGGAACGAAATGTTAAACATTTAGCTGGTCCATAAATTGACCGAATTATCAAAATTACATTCAATTCACCGGAGCGGCTTCATGAACACCCTGAAAATTTGACAAGGCAATACCAGTCATTTAAATGCAAAACATTTCGAGATAGAATTCCGTATGTTAATCCAAAAACAACACAATATCTCAAAGTAATGGATAACATTCTCAATTCACCAGTGGCAGAAAGGCCAGTCGGTACATTGAGAACATATGTGTCAAGACGGTTTTTAAACATGTTGACTGTTGATGGCTCCACCACAAGTGCCGGAAGTTCATTCCACGTAGAAATGATACGATAGGCAAAGAACCCCCTAGTCTGCGATTTATGTATAATAGGTCTCAGTATTTTGTATGTATGCCCTCTGGTGGCTGAGTATTCCGACAAGGTAAAGAAGGATTGGAAGGAGTTTCCCCCGTAATTTAGTACAAGAGTTTTGAAAAGGGTAATCAAGTTGCCTCTGGTCAGCCTCCAACAAATAGAGTGCAGGTTAAGATTTTGAAGTCTATGAGCGTATGGTAAGTACTTTAGCAATAGACTTAAAAACATCACTCAGAGTGGAACACTGAAAAACAGCTTTTACAATGAGACCACAAAGCAACGAGAATCAATCGCAAACCAAATTTAATTCCACAGGGCCATTACTTGAGGTGAAATCTTTATACCCAGTGAAATTACTTACCATTCTTGCCACCACCTATGTTCATTATGGTAACTCTGACAACCTTGTGAGGGGTTTCCAAGTCTACTCTCCACCAAGGCCACTTCTCAGCTGGAAAAAAAACGAACAAGAGTTGTAAGTAGCAGTCCATAACCCCAGTGTATAACTAACAGTAGAACATCCCACCACTTAATAACTAGGAAGCAGGATTTGGGCCTATTACAGACAGAGCAGAGTGAAATTTATATTTATGTTTATTATTATGCCTTTCCCAGATTTGTTAATGTTAAAATAGTTCGTGACACAAATTCGGCTCACATTAAGATTTTCACGTCAAATTTAGCAGCTTTAATAATCTTCATTAATAAAAAACGAGTTGTAGAACAGCCAGTGTTGTACAATGGAAACACCTGCCACCAGAGATACCACCAATGCAAAGTGGAATGGCTGGTGACTACTTACAACTATCGCTTCTAAAAAATAATGAGGGTATTCTATAATTGTTAACAGAGTGATTGTCGGCAATAAGCTGAAAACAATGCTTCAAGTATAGGCAATATCATATTAATAAACAAAAACGAAACGTTAAACGTTATTAAGGTCTAAAAGTCAAAACCTAGAAGGAACCCGGACAATCTTTGACAGTCAGGGTCTAGGTGTACAATTTCGTCCGTAAGAGGCTGGTAAGTATAAGACCCTTACTACCCGGTAGTTACCTTAGTTCTAGTCTATTCGGATAGAACGAGTGTATGAATGGTTGTAGCAGGTTTTCATTGTTCTTACAATATTGCTAAAGAACTTTAAAACGCAATTTTCTTGTGAAGTCTGGCATTTTGTGTTTTGATGCTTCAGAATTTTTTTTATAATATTGCGTCGATTTATGGTAGAGGATAAGCAATAACGGTCTCTGTTGCGAATATGCTTTCATGTTAGTAATCGAAAAATAAAGGTGTGGACTTTGTTGTATTTCTTTATTCTTATGTAAGCGCGTGGAGCCCGGATCAGGGAAGGCGTTGATTGATTGAGCAAAGCAAACGAAAATCAACATTTGTTAGTCAGTGTGCGCAAAAATACATAAACGAGATATACGCCTTCAGCAACAGACAAATGAGAGGGCAAACCGTACAAATGTTGCAAACGATGCCTCAAACACCACCCGTGCCCGGTGCCTACTTTTGGAAAAGGTAGTCGCTTACTCTTACATATGGAACACGGTAAGTGTGGCGTTGTACCAAAATGAATCCCAAGGAGGAGGTCCTCACGTCGGTAGACATTGACCCAGACGTCGGTAATTGTCGGTAGACCCAGACGATTATGCCATAATTGCCAAAATGAGAGAGTGGTAGGAAGGTCATCATGAGTTGGCTATCGGGGGGTGCGTGTAGTAAAGGTCGAAGCTGATGGAAGTAAAATCGTGCCTACAAACGATAGACATAATTGCTGAGGAGCGGTCCTTCCGCTAGAAGTTCTTCATCTTTTAAAAGTTGAAAACGTTGGTTTCCTTGGTGGATATAAACTGCTTTTCTATCTAATCGTGTTGTAGATATTAAATTGGTGGCCACTTCCCGAGGATACAGCACATCTTCCAGTCGAAAAATCATATAGCCTGTGTTAACACGGACGTTGCCTTTAAAAGTTACACTATGCAAGCTCCTTTAGAGTCAAGGTAGATTTTCGTGGATATGCTCTTCGAATCAGTGAGCCAATCAGCCTGACATGTCATGTGGCTGTTGGCGGCATTGTCCACGGCAAAATAATCCTGTGGAGACAGAAACGAAGTGCATGGAATAATTTCTGTTAAAGCTGTTTCACGTTTCACACTTATATCTCGTTCAGTGTCTAAATCGAAAGTTGTGATTTGAGCAAACTTTGGACGATTAAAAATTAGTTCCTCTTGTGGAGCATCATAATCATCATTGTGTTCAGGATCGTCAACACCCCCATTTCGTGGAACGTATTCAGTAAAAGTTACATACTCAACCAATTGCACTGACCCGACATGGGATTTGTTTTGATTGCTACGACAGTTTGGATTAGCGGAATGTGATTGTCGAGTTGCAATATTCGGAAGTTGATTGCCCTTGCGGTATTTTTGTTTAATTCTGCAAGGAACTTCTGTGTGATGATAACGATGACACCATTGGCACTGTTGGCGCTGATGCAGCTGTAGATGTTGGGATTGCGTATGCTAGGGCCGTTGACCATGTTGGTTGGGACTCTGTATCGACTCAACGATGGGTCGGGAGAGAACGTTGTTTGTGACGCTTATTATTCGAGGTATTACTTCTCGGTGCAGACAGTAAGAAGTCAGGTTGAACTTGATATCGATTTCCAGGTAATGATGACGTGTATTCGGTAGTCGTTGTTCTGCTAATACAAAAAGTAGGTTAGGCGTTGCTCTCAAGCAGTCTGTCACCACTTGCCATTTATTTTAACGTATACCGCATAAGGTATAATGCAATACATCATCGTCACTTATTTGCCGACCTGAATTTCGACATGTATGAATCAGGGTTTTGACTTTGGCGAGATATTCGCTCATTGATTAATCTGGTTTGAAGATGAGAGTATGGAAAACATCTAAATGTTATAATTGCACCTCAACATTTGTTCTGTCGGATCGGAAAGTCAAATCCTACCTTACTGTTCTGGCGACAGAAGTAAATGAGTATATTCCTGATCGCTAAGGCATTTGGTGATGAAATTTAATGCTGAAAATTACTTGTTATCCAGGCTGTACGGATGGCTTGTGGTGCATCAGCAGGCAGTTGTTGCGTATAAAGTGTCAAAGACATGCCCTTCCAATCGTAAATGATTGCTTTCCTTTGAACATCCAGCGTTTATTCTGTGGAATTTGGGCGTGGGTGTAGCCCTACGGCTTCCCACGTTCACCAGGAGGTTGCAACTGTGCTAGAAACATTGTATTTCAAAACTTCGCAGTCTGCAGTCCTTCAGTCGCTTCACCAACGCCGGTAACGTCAACATGGCGGAACTAACTTCCTGTTCTCGTCTGAGTGATATTCGCGAGAGGCCAATCCTGCAATCTATTTATTTATTTTATTTACAAAATTATTGTAACGCTCTATAATGAGCAAAACAGCAATATCAGATTAAAACAACAATTAAAAAAAAAATGAAGAAACATGGCGTCCACTTGGTGCACAGTTTTCGCCTGAATGAGATTCCTAAGATACACAGCCCATAATTTATCCTTTCTGACGTAATCATTCCTATGGTGCAACAATATGTACATTATCTACTTCTACAGCGAACCCAACGAAATATTAACGGAAGGTTGCCACAAACGTGCAAATTAAAAAAAAATACACTTTATGTTTTACATGAAAGCTGACACTCTCCCGATGTAATGTATGAAACCCTACTATTTGCTTAGATGCACTCATTACGCTACTGAAATGAATTCACCTCAATTTGTTTATAAACAACAAATCAAAAGCGATGCAAACATCAATTTATAAAATCGAACATCAGTTTGGAAAATAAGTTCAAACGTTTGCCTCTGCTAGAATAAATTTTGCAAACAGTAGCTGCAACAGTAACACTGCAAACAGTAACAGCAAAGATTAAGGACAAATACAAGATGATACGAGGTACCAAGATGGATAAACAAATATGGATTAAAAAAAAAAGGTTACTATAAACCGTTGATATTTAACCATTTAACACAGGACTTACTAGATTATCCTAGTATAAAAACCATGAAGCCAGAATTAAAAAATTTTTTACCTAATGACTAAATGTAATAATGAGAAAGATTGAATAATGAACAACAACAAAAAAAAACTAAAAAGGAATTTAAGAACTTAACTATATTATGTAAAAGTGTAATTAATTAATTTATTGTATATACCTTATTTTTCTTCTTTTTTTTCATGTTTTGTGTATTGCTGCTCTTACAAGTTCTACATGAACTTACAGCTTGTCTTATGCAATAAAATTATTATTATTATTATTATTATTACCTTCCATATTAAAATTTCTTAATCTGACTTACGATTGGTAGATTGGCATTTAACTGCAACATTTTGATAGGTCATTGCTGTAGGAGCTGGCCAACTTCCAGATACTGCTCCATAGGCTTGAAATTTGGATTTAGCATCTTGTTGTTTCACTGGCATGTTCAGAGCTAAGTTTCGTACTCCTGTGGCTGCAAATAAAAAAAAAAATACACTTTATGTTTTACATGAAAGCTGACACTCTCACGATGTAATGTATGAAACCCTACTATTTGCTTAGATGCACTCATTACGCTACTGAAATGAATTCACCTCAATTTGTTTATAAACAACAAATCAAATTTCCAAACTAAGTTCGGACGTGGACCAACACTCCTGTTTTTGACGATCAGCTGCATTTTTTGCTGGTCATGAATTTTTTTTCCCCCCCCCCCCCCCCCCTTCTCCACATTCTAATAACGCTGCATTATTATTGATCTTCTATTTAGTTTTATGGTCTTTGCTGATTACAATGGTGACCTCTGGATATACCTACGACGTTCTTTCCCCCAATTATGTCTCCCTCCATCCCTGGGCCCTCCCCCATGCCTAACCCATCCTAAACATGTTAGCACTTTCATTAAACCCTTTTAAAATGTGAAACGGAGCCAACTTGTATTGTTGCCACCTGAGCTTCTGGCTCCGTTTCACATTTTATACGAGTGCACATATCCATGTCATTGAAACACTTTTAAGGTAACTAATTCAATCTCATGAGGCTTCATCATTTCAGCAATAATATTTGGTATTTAGCAAGAAAGTGGAGTTGGAGTTAAAATAAGTGTTACAAGTCATTTTTTTTTATTTACATGGGTAATATTGATAGGGCCTACATGAATCACCTACAGTGATTGTTTACTCAACTAGTTTTAAAACACATTCAACTCGGCTGTGGAAGTCTGCATCTACGAAATAAATACGTCATTTATGGTATCAGGTTGCCAATTTCGAGGTGAGCCACGAATTTACCAATACATCGTCGTTTGGTGTAAAACTGTAAGTTTTTAGTGGAAACACGGTTTCTTAAATTTGGCTCATCAGAAAAATCAACAAAGACATAACGGATTTTCAGATGTATTGAAAGCTTAAAGGCCCGCAGTCAAAACCTTCAACCAAACAACAAACACCAAATTTAACGCGACTAAGCATATTTTCATACGTCATATCCCAAGACCTGAGGAAATTATCGTGTTTTGGCCCTGATAAACTCACGAGTGCTATTTGATTTGATTCTAAGCCGCCTGTAATGCCATACACTCAACCTTCAAAGGGTTAACGAGCGTTAACCACTCTTGGTCAACCTTAAGCTATACTGAACAATGAATTTCTTACAATGAAGTTATAATAAAGTGTGACAATTATTGAACTTGGCGGGCGGACCACAAGCGTGGACCTTGATTTTCGTAGGCCGGCCCAAGCACTAAAAACCTCGGCCGGGGTAAATAAAAACAACTATAACTTTTAATAAACTGCTTGCGCTGTGCCTTTAACCTTCAACCATTGTTAACTCAAATGTCTACTCAACTGTAAATACCTCTTGTGAGGTTGATTAATCATTAGTTCAGAGGCCTCGGCTTTACGTCATGCGCTGCAATAATAACTCCAACCGAAATTACAATAAAAAAAAAACTTCGTACTCCACTGCACAACCCGTGCCGTACAGGAATCAAAGAAATAGTTAGCAAATGTACAACAATCCTTTTTGCATACATTGTTCCAACATTGCCCCTTTTGCCTCTGTTGTCAGTCATGTTACGCGAAAGTCACCCTTCCTTTATTAGCGCGTTTGACGCGATTTTTGGTTTTACTTTTTTCCGTATTTTTTTTTTCGGCGAGCACAGTCGCAGTTCTACAGCTCCTAACTGTGCTAATACAAAAGGAAAAAAAAAAACAAGATGGAGTCCAACGCCGCCAGTTTGTTTATGGTAGAAGGAATGTAGATCTGTGCACCAAAGGACACGTGAATTTAGAAGTTGTCAGTCTGTGAGTAGAAAATCATCTGAACTCTTTCACGTCGTATAGTTTACAGCAACCTCTACACAGTTACGTAGTCATTTTTTAGGTCGGACACATAACTGCAGAAGTGGATGTCCCTCCTACCTATAAATGGCCGCCATGGAGTAGTAAGCCTTTTGACGTCCATTTATAGCCGCCTTGGAATAGTAAGCTTCTTTAAGCAACAAACCGTAGCGCGAGTGACAATCACTAGCCTTACAACTGAACACGGAACTCTCCTCTCCCACACCTTCCTTTTAAAGGGCAAGTGACTGAACAAAACTAACGGGTGCTTAAAAACTACTTTTCCCTTGTCACCTCTTTTTGGTCTTCTATTCTGTACACAAGTACGGAGGTGTCGGCGTGGGATAGGCGATGACGGACCTCAACGTATACTTGCAAAACGCAATCCCCATCTCCGTTTCACTCAATGCTGCTATTGCCCTATAACGTCTTAGAATCCGTAAGGAACGAACCACGCTCTGACTACCAATAATAACTTTCACTAGGGGATTTCTACGAGAAGTGGTCGCCTGTAGCTACAGCATTAACAGGGCGTTTATAATACTTGGGAGATCATAACTACTCGACGTATTTTCCTAATGGATGTTAGCACCGATGGATTTATGGGAATTTAATCTTTCGCAAAGATATTGCTTCGTAGTTCCTACGTAAGAGGCTGTGCAGTGTGCAGCTTTGGTCCCAACATGGAATTTGATATACATTTCTCATCGGTTTTAGGAGATCTTTCGGATCAACTAATTTTTTAAGCATAGTCAGCTGCTTTAAACTAATATGCGTGGTAGAGATTAATGTAATGTTATGCTAGCATTTTTCTAAGTTTCTCTGTGGCGCCAGCAAAAAATGGCAACGTAAGGAAATTTGTAGGTTTGGTTTTACTTGGTCGAATTTTGGCACCAATGATGTACTATGTTGGACTAACCTAGTAAGGGTGTGCAAAGGGAAGCCATTCTCTAAGTATTTTTACAAGGTGGACGGAAATTCTTGAGCAAACAGATGCTTATTAGTTGCATGAAACAAAAAATACGTTCAGTTTAATTTGTATTGTAACGACGTTCTTTTTATGTACTGCATCATTAAATGATTCGTAGGTAATAGTCCTAGTGGTGTGCATCGGCTTTCGGTAATGTGTAAAAGGAAACACGGACTATTTTTACTCAATGGTTATGTCAGAAAGTGAACGCAGTTTGTGTTTGAAATGTTTAATGTTTGTGCGCGTACATGTGTATGTGTATGTTTGTGTACTTAATTTGTGTATTATACAGTCGTTTTTCTTTATTTGTCTGTGTTTGTTGTTTTATATTTCAAATCTGTTTCGTGTGAGTGGCTATATGTGCATTTGGTGGCTGATCGTTTCACAGACAATCCCTTTACAGACACTAATGTCAAAGACGCTCATTTCACAGACACGATCATTACACAGACACGATCATTACACAGACACGCTCATTACACAGACACGATCGTTTCAAATACATGATCATTTCACAGGCATTCATTTCACAGAAAGACTTTTCATAGGCATATTCATTTCACAGTCACGATCATTTAACAGACATTTCCAAACTTTTTCTTAATTCCTTTTTTTTTCAACTTTGTAATATTCTTTGTTGGCTAAAAGAATTTTTCATGGTATTTATGAACCATCAGCATCAATTGGGGACCAGTCTTTACGTCTCAAATACTAGGGAAAAGAGGGATGTATAGAAAAATAGAGCATTTCACGACCACTAGAGGTGATGAGAAACAAAAGTGATATTTACGGGGGGGGGGGGGGGGCCCGGGTGGCGAGCATAGCACGGCTGCTTTCTGTCCGGGAGATCCGGGTTTGATCCT
>JAHWFP010050124.1:18135-28489 GCA_023313725.1 Lithobius niger | reverse complement strand
TAATTTATTTTGAATTCGCGTTCCGTAAAAAAAACGACCAAACCTTTGCAATAATATATACTCCGTCTCTTCGTGAACCAGTTCCAGTTTGCTTTATTGAGGCCCCAGCCAAATGCCATGCGCCCCAAATCCACTAGGAATACAGTCACACAACAACAACAACAACAACAATTCCAACATCAAGTACAACCACAACTACAATTATTACTACAGCTACTCAGTGCAAAACAACCAAACTCCTCAAGCCCCCAAGACCACACTCAGAAACCTCAAAGCACAGCCACCTTGTAGCCAACTCCATCCTCATGTCAGCAGCTGCGTCTTGACAGCAGGCCGCACTCCACAATTCAGCACCACTGAGAGACTAGCAGCTCAGCCTACCACAATGAAGAAACAGAAAGGGGGGGGGGGGGGACTGAACTAAACCGCAATACCAATGTCACGAAAGAACGATGCAACAGCGCGCAACCTAGCAACTGGCCGCGGACCGTCCGCATGGGACAGTAGAGTAGCGAAGGCCGTGAGCGTATCTAACCATGGGGTTAGACGGCGCCGCTCCTTAAACTAGCGGCAGTGTACAAGGACATGCTCAGCCGTCTCGTCAATGTGGCACAGAGAACACCTAGGCGAATATACCCATCCATACCGGAATCTGTGTACGCGCAGCAATGAGAAGCCAACTCGCAAACGCGACAGAATCTGCGCGTCTCTGTGTAGCAACACATCCAAGTTCGACGAAGTGAGCACACCGGATGCACCGCAAACAAAGCTCTTCCATCACGAGCTGTCCTCCAGGCATCCTGCCACTGTGCAAGAGACCACCGACGAACACGAACAGAGACTTGGGGGTGTAACTGACCACGTGCAGCCCCTCGTGCTAGTCCATGTCATTGCCAGAAACGCCACTGTGGCCTCTGACCCACCGTAAATTAGCTACACCAGTACGCCATGCAACCCAGAGTTTCCACCCAATCGTATATACAATTGGGTCTTCAACAGCCAAGCTGTCCCACGAGCGACGTAGAAGCCTGCAGGCTGCTTGGGAGTCCGTCACAATCGCAAAGGAGGGAAGACTCGTGTCTTGCGCAACGTCCAGTGCTACAGAGATCGCCACTAACTCACATATAGTGCTAGACGTCGCGTCATGGACCACGCGCATACACTCAACTTTCAAGGATGGAATAACTACCCCAATGCCACCTACACACGTCTCTGGGTGAAATGAAGCATCACAGAAAATATCGCAATCAGTAGGCTGAGACAAGAACACTGCATGCAGCTCATGACACCAAGTCCATGGACTCAAAGGCTTCGCACACGCCACTGCCGTTGCCCCTGCCACTTGACGCAGAAGAGTTACCCCACGACCCGCTTCACCAAGCACATCACGCGCACGTTCACTCAACATGTCATAATCATACAGTATCCTGGCGACTGGATCTCCTTGACCCCTGCTGTGATTCCGCAGACAGAGTGTGGCCAGAAGCTCACGCGCCCGTACCTCAACTGGTGGCTCGTTACACTCGACTCCTAACGCATTCACTGGCGTTGTCAAAATGCATCCAGAGACAATGCGCAAACAGACGTTCACAACAACTTGTAGTGAATTCTCATGTCGCCTTCCACCGCTCAAAAACGGCAAGGAGTAGTCAAGCACGGACCTCACAAACGTGCGGTACGTCGCTAGAAGTGCTCCTCTCGTAACACCACCTATTTGCAACAACAATGAATTCTGACAATTAAAAAAAATTTAATTGTAGGTACTGAAAAATAGGTACCGAAACGATAAAATAGGTAAAATAGGTACTGAAACTATAAGCGTGTAACACTTAAGCATGTTATAATCTACTGTTGGATGACAATACAAACAATGGTTACAACAATACTTTTGCACTTACGAGTCACTTCAGGACCACGTACTTCTAGCTGCAACGTTTAGAAAAAGGCACTTCCCCATATGACGTTTAACCTGTCTGCCGAAATTTAGATACGGCAACTTACCCTAATAAGCTGTAGGCGTGTCGTTATACCCTATGAGAATTAACATGGGAGCCTGCGGACTAGTTACTAGCCACCAGTAACACAAATCAACGTTATTGAGGACACTTTTTCTCCATGAAGGACATGTTCCCAAATTTTCTTTGTTACTGGACCCAAGACACCTGATTCAAACGATTTGCAAATATTTCTACCGCATGGGGAATTTACACCAGTATGCTGAAATCACGTAAAGTTGGTTTCAGTTAAAAGACACAGTCCGCAAAATCATAAAGTCAAATCAGTTACCAAAATCACTGATATCTACACTGAAATCAACACTGAAAATATAAAGTCTAAAAGTAAAGCTTCAGCAAGGTAACAACCAAAAAATGTAAAGAACCCAGAACATCCATAAATATAAAAAAAAAATCACGTTAGGCGCAGCTACCAAAAGTCCTGATATCTAAACCAAAAACAATAAATTGTAAGCGAAAAACCCGCAAGTTTCAGCCATTAAACGTCTGTGATATCAAAAACGAGCCAAGTTTTTCACTCATCAAACATACAACACAACTTTAAAACTTGGAGCATTGCAAGCCTTTCGTTTGGAAGACCCAAGATGCACAATCGTCATCGAAATAAGCTAGTTCAGTGTTCTTGTTCTTGTTGCTGTTTCATTATTGTTTCGCGCACACACAGAAATAACAACATCAATCGGTCACTCCGACGATCAATCTGCTCTCGGTTAAGAAAAACTATTTACGAATTGCAAAACTCAGTAGCAAATCGCGGAGGTTCCGATTTTCGTAACGTCAGGAAGGTTCACAAATAATACTGCGTTACACACCACACTAAAAGCTATAGTTTGCAGTACAGCATGCTAGTCTGCAGTAGTTCAACAAAACACCACCATCTGAGTTGTATAACTTTATTGTAAATTGATTCAAACAAAAGATATTGTAACCAAAATCTTTAACAATATTTCGATAAAATTCACTGTATATATATTTATTCGAAAAAATAAGATATAGCCGAATTATTCAAGTAAAAAAAAGGCTTGCAATGTGCCAAATTTTAAAGTTGTGTTGTATGTCTGATGAATGAAAAACTTGGCTCGTTTTTTATATCACAGACGTTCAATGGCTGAAACTTGGCAGGTTTTTTGCTTACTGTTAGAGGTGAGTATTTTAACTACGACTGTGGATTCTTTCAAAGACTTTAAACTTTGTAACTCTAAATAAGAGTTTAATAGGCATGACAGAAAAAACTATACATAACAGTTATAATTTAAACTTTACATAATAGGAAAGTTGGACAGTTAGCAGCTTAGGGCTGCTCACGTAGGAGGCTGAGTTGGAAGTCCGTCTTCCACAAAACGTTCGTGACGTCGCCTGCCAACTGGTTTATTTACTTCCGGATTCCTGGCCTGGAACTTTCTCGGAGTTTCTTCTCCAGGAAACCGGTACTGCCCATGTGCGGCATTTCACTCAATGTTGACTCAGGAACTGGGGATTGGTGTGCAAGGTCAATAGCTCCTGAAGTCACAAACATGATTAATCTAAACAAATCATGGCGCTGTTCATTTCTGAACAAGCTGACACTTACAATTTATTGTTTTTGGTTTAGATTTAAAATGCAATACAGAGAACGCAGCAGTTAAATTAAACCACCCAAAACCAAAACTGGTAGAAAAATCCACCAAGTTTCCAAAAACGGTCGGCCTTTGAAGGTAGTGATATCATTTAACCAGGGAAAGGCCGCCAAGGTCAATCGTATTAGCCAAGTTAATCGTACCGACTAATAGTTCGAAAGTTAAAAGAAAACTTGAAGATTGCTACTCGCTGTAGAATTTAAGTTTTCATTTAACGTCCAAAGTATTATTGGGTACGATTAGCTTGGCGTTTCCCTGGTTAAATGATATCACTACCTTCAAAGGCCGACCGTGTTTTTATCCTTGGCGGGTTTTTCTACCAGTTTTGGTTTTGGGTGGATATCACAACTTTCATAGGACTGTGAACGTATACATAAGGTTAAAGATTGAAGCATCTCTGTTTAGGATGTTTCAATACCAATTTTTGCAGACACTGGCTAACAATCGCTGATTTCGTTCGCTTTGCTCATTCAATCAGCGCATCCCCTTCAGTTGTTTTGTTTATCCTTGCACCTTCCCCTTAATTTTTCAAGATTTCGTTCACATTTAGTCATGAAGAAACCCCCGAATGTAGCTGTTACTAAAACAGCAGAACGCGAAGCATTTTATTTTTGGGTTATTAACAAAAACCCCATTAGCTCGTGGATGCTCTTATTGTTGCGTAATCATCATCTAACGTGCATCCCTTTTTTCTTTTGCAATCCACGGCAACATTAATGTTTCTTTATTTTGTCCTTCGTTACAGTTCAGTTTTTAGTTCGTCCAGGCTATTACAATAAATGTAAGGACCAGTCTTGATTGTTCAAGCCACTGTTGCTTAAAATATTTGGTTGCAACTTGGAAAAGAAACGAAATTCAAATTCGCTAGTGGCCAATTTCAAAACCCTCCCACGCATTTATCCTGACCCCTACAACCCCCAAACCAACTAAAGGATCATGCTCAGATCACCACGCATCAGCGTGCAAACGTTCAGCTTTTTAGGCCTTCTCAATTTTGCGCTAGCCACGAGCAATAAGTCTATGGGATTTAAGATGGGGGCCAGCGTTACTAGCTAGTTACTAGCTAGCTAGTCAGTAACATCCACCCAAAACCAAAACTGGTAGAAAAACCCGCCAAGTTTCCAAAAACGATCGGCCTTTGAAGGTAGTGATATCATTCCACCAAGGAAAGGCCACCAAGGTTAGTCCTATTAGCCAAGTTAATCGCACATACTAATAGCTCGAAAGTTAAATGAAAACTAGAAGATTGCTACTAGTAGTAGCAATCTTCAAGTTTTCACTTAACGTCCAAAGTATTATTCGGTGCGATTAACTTGGCTAATAAGAATAACTTTGGCAGCCTTTCCCTGGTGGAATGATATCACTACCTTCAAAGGCCGATCGTTTTTGGAAACTTGGCGGGTTTTTCCACCAGTTTTGGTTTTGGGTGGATATCACAACTTTCATAGGACTGTGAACGTACAAAAGGTTACACTGTCTTATCTTCATCTGTACCTTTTTTATGGAGGAATTTGATATCTATAAATTTTCCTCGTTGATAATTTTCAAATTTACCATTGCCAATTAGCCGTTCGATCAGCCAAATTGACATGGCTTAGTTTATTGTATGAGCATTCGTCACATTCTTACGTTTCTTCAATCCCATTTTTGCAGACACTGGCTAACAATCGCTGAATTCGTTCGCTTCGCTCACTCAATCAGCACATGTCCTTTAGTTGTTTTGTTTATCCTTGTACCATCCCCTTACGTTTTCAAGATTTCGACAGCATTAGAATTTATTCTCGACATGAGAAGATACGCTTTTAGTTGCTTGCAGTTGATAGGCACATGTAACTTAGGACTGCGAACATACAAAAAGCCAGCGCACCATCTTATATTTCGCTCCACGTTTCTTTTTGGAGGCATTTCATGTCTGTAAATAATTGGCCGTTACATCAGCAAAATTGATAATTTTTTTCATTTGCTTTCTTCGGTCACATTTAGTCATGCAGAAACCTCCGTTGCTGCAGAACGGCAGAACGCGAAGAATTTTATTTTTGGGTTATTAGCAAAAACCACGCTTGGTCATGGATGCTCGTGTTGTTGCGTAACCATCATCTAACGTGCATCCCTTTATTCTTAAGCAGCCCACGGCAACGTTAATGTTTCCTTATTTTATCCTTCGTTACAGTTCAGCTTTTAGTTCGTCCTGACTTTTACAATCATCTAAGGACCAGTGTTGATTGTTCAAGCCATTGTTGCTTGAAATCTTTGGTGGCGAATTTCAAAACCCTCCCACGCATTTGTCCTGACCCCTATAACCCCCAAACCAACAAAAGGACCATGCTCAGATCACCATGCATCCGTGTGCAAAAGTTCAGCTACATAGGACGTCTCAATTTTGCGCTAGCCATGAGCAAAAAGTCTATGGGATTTAACATGGTAAAATCTTATTAGCTAGCAGCTAGCTAGCTAGCTAACCAGCTAGCTAGACAGTAACATAAAAACAACGTTATTGACGCATCTTTTTCTCTATGATAGGTGGACACTCATCGTTTAATTTTAGATTTTCTTAATCTCTGACCCTTCCCCTTACATTTTCCACAATTTGAAACATTTCCGTCGCATTGGGATTTATCCTCAACATGCCAAAATATGCTTTCAATTGCTTACAGTTAACAGACACATGTCTGCTAGTGAGCCACTTTTTTATCATTAACAATCAATTTTTTAACGATCGGAAGTCTACAATGGGATGATCTACTGTTACTTGGCGGTGACACAGTAGCGCGTGTCTATAGATTACATTACACGACAAAATTTAAATGCTAAATACGAAATTGCGTGTGTGCGTGCGTGTTTTAACCGCTAGTCCTCTGGAAGTAAGGCACATAAAAAGATGGGAGTAGACTAAATGAAAAATAATGAAATTGCGCTTCAGTTAGACCTATTTTATGGCTGTAACTTGATATTATGACCCTCAAATACGCAAAAATCCCATATATAAAAAATTTTATATTAAGAATCAAATTCTTCACGTTTACTCCCATTGCCCAGCCAAACTACCCTACTTAGGCTGACAATGCATATGAACGTTATTTAAGTAGATTTAATAACGGTTAATTAAAAAAAATTATTCAATTCCATCAATTAGGGACGGAATTACATTATTTTGAAAGGTGGCCCTAAAGAGGGCCTCCAGGGATACAGAACCACGAAAAAGTGGTGGAGTTTGTAATTTCCTTCTAAGATATATTTGATTTACATTTTTGTGCATTACGAAACAGTTCGTCATTCTCCCCCCCCCCCCCCCCCCTCCACCACCATTACAGATGGTAACACATTTACTTATAATCCTCCCTCCCTTCTCCAGGCTTTATGTAATTCGTGAACGCTCCCCATGCAGGCTTGACATACTTTGATGGCCACTGTAATTTTATTTCACACTCACTGTTTGGCAGGAAAGCCACTCGGTAGTAAAATAGAATGATGCTTATAATTTCCGTAATTCCTAAACTAACGTACGAACTTCGTAGAGTTCTACGAAGCATGGTTAAAAAGTTCGCATCATGATGACCTTGAAAATGGGCGCCAAGGTCATTGAGCGACACGTGATTAGTTGGCCCCCTGTTCGCCTATATACCATGCAAAGTTTCAGTGCCCTAGCATTATCCTTCTGTGATTGCCTTTCTGCCCCACTCTGTATATGTAAAAACGTAAAGCACAACAGCACTTAAACAGATGCAATGTTCTTAATTGTACATTTGCTTATTTCGATTTAAAAATCATCAATTACCGTGTACATTTTAACAAGTAAAGTGAAACTTCAATCATATTACCTTTTTTTTAAGGGCACAATTTGACGTTTGTTGGTTTTCTAATTCGTAATACTTTGACCATACCTAGTTGGTCTTTTGAACAGATTTATTTAATCTTCAGTCAACTGGCGTTTGCTGATTGGCACTGTTTTAATATTTCAACTGTTATGAAACATTGCTTCAAGGAGCTGCCCATACACCAACCAAAACCCTTTAATCTTCGGTATGCAAATTGCAGCTGGAGTTTGCCGATTGGCATTGTTGCATAAAAACAATGTTTATGCAAAACAATTATTCTGGGCGTTTATAAGTCCCTAATCGCTGAACCACTTGACCAATTCATGTTTATGACCATCCGTTTATGGTTCAATTTATCCATTAACGAAATTGATTTATTTACAAATTTATAAATTGTAGAAATTGTTGTTTTTATGGCTTTTGACAGCTTTGGAAATTCCGCGCATGAAACGTATTTATTATTTATTTTTCCAATTGTACATTTATTAAATAATAGAAACTAACTGTACCCCCGGCGTAACATACGTCGGTTTAGCCGGTTCCCGCAAGCATGAGCAAAATATTTTCTGCTGGGCAACATGAAATGAACATGGTGAGCGGTCCCTCCCCCCTCTCGTGTCCTCCTCTGAAATCCCCTTTTCCTCCCGCATTCCCCCATTGTCTGGTCTGAATATCCCCCCATCTCTGCTCCTTCTCCCTTTGGAACCCCTGCTGTTTTGTTTTATTAGGGAAGTAAATGTCTTTTTAACTGCTTATCCATATAATGCATAAAGCAGTTATTGAAATACAGTCGGAGAGAAAAAGGGGCTTGCATCGTGAGCTATGGTTAAATGACGTCACGTCCCACTCCAGTCGTTTATTTGCACGGGTCATGCCTATCACCTTTAGAGTCTGGCCAGAAGTGACTGAAATATTAGTCGATTTATCATGATTTCGATTAGAATACGTGCCAGCAAATTGTAGGCGTTGTTATTGAAGAGTTTGTGGTTAAATCGTTTGCATATGAAGGGTTGTAGGCCCTTGACTAAAAATTTTTACCAATTATGTTTCTGTACGAAAAAAGGTTGAACCGGAACTGGCTCAGCTTATTTCAGGTTTTGACAACATGCACGGAAAACGGAATTCTATGTGTTGTTGGGCTATTGGCGAACCACTGAAAAAAAAATGGCGGCTACTTTACGGTTCGTCGGCAAGGGTGTCCCAATTCTATGCGTATTGGCAGCAGGGGAGTTATGTGGCTCCTGCTAATCATGTAATTATTGTATAATCGATTATTTAGTGTAACCGTTTTTGTAGTATGAATTCGACAAACGTGTGAGGCAAGGTGATAGTGCATACTAGGTACGTAGCTAACGGATTTAGAAGGCAAGGGCAGCGCCACACAATAAAGGCAGAAGAATTATAAATTCATTCTACAATCACTTTTGATAGTAAAATAAATAATAGAGGGAACAAGTTTACTTTACGCGGCTTATGGGAAGAATAAGGGCTCCTCACTGAAAACAAAAAATAGGACGAACACCAATTATGCTCCAGCAACCTCACAACACATAGGCAAAGCCTTTGGGGCAAAGGCTTCGTCGGAAATTAATGAAAGCCGGACTCTTTGCGCTGATGGACGAGAGGCCGTTTTCTTCCCATGTTCCCAGCTGATAATTTTTTCCCGTAAACAGTTCAGATAGGTGGGTTGTTATTGTCAGTTTCGTGTGGTTTTGTTGTTATTGTCGGTTAGGTTCGGTTAGGAACCGGCTTCGGCATTTTACTTGAGGTATTGAACAGGTTGGGGTTTGGCGTTTCACTTGCCGGACTGTCACCCAGTTTTATGCTTTCCGGCACGGCGCGGTGCTAACTTTGGACCTTCAGCACGGCCAAACGGTGCGTTTGTCCCAAAAATGGAAGAGGAAAACTTTACTCAGCAGGAATTCTTAGTCCATAAAAAAATCGGACGAGAGCCCGTTTTCTTCCCATGTTCCCTTTACGCACATGGCCCGAAATTCGAAAAAAGAGAAAAAAACCTACCTTTAATTTTCACGGAATTTGATCCCAAATTGCGGAAACTCGTTAAATTGTCATTATCATAACCTAACCAATTAACTGCCCCAGTATGAAATACCAAACCCCAACCAGTTATAACTACCTCAGTATGAAATGCCAAACCCCAAACTTACCTAACCTTACCTTACTGGCAATAACAACAAAACCACACAAAACACACGAAACTGACAATAACAACCCGCCTATTGGAACTGTTTACGAAAATAAAATTAACTGTTTACGAAAATAAAATTTACGTTGCCCTGCCGGCCCTGCGAGCGAACGCAAACACCAATATAGATGTACGGATTGTGGCCCTAAAAATCTACTGTTTTAAATCGATTTAACACATTTACGCGTTCTAAAAGCAACTGTCTCTGTATTTAGGAAAGTGTTGGCGCCATTTGGAATCAATATCGTAAGGATATCGAATATGTGCCTAATGTCAACTTTAGCCCAATAGAGAGCTTTGTCTTTCGTCTATGAAAATAATAACGTTGCGATTTTTTGCATAAGCAGTTTATGTATTTCTTTATGAAATTCTTGTTTCAAGTCAGTTCTAAGAGCTAACATTATTAAAGTAATATTTCGTTTGTTACTGATTGTTACAGGACACAACCGTTGACATTGTCGGGCGGTCGTTCTTTTTCTTTCCTACCGTGGTAAGAATGATCCCGCTCGCCCTCTTTCTGATTGTTACAGGGCCCATCCTTGAAACTTATTAAACTCGGCTCTAATAGCCACTAGTATTTCTGATTGTTACAGACATTGTCGGCCGATCGGCCTTTTTTTTTTATAGTGCATGATGATTTTGCTAAGGTCATTTTGCTAAGTGCACAATTTTACCAAGTGCTAAGCGTATTATATATGTAGA